>SMDT01000737.1:0-140551 GCA_005392925.1 Aquilaria sinensis
ATTTAGCAATGTTTAACCTATGGTTTCAGTTTTTGAATATGACTTGCAACTTTGCGTGCAAGTCAGGAAACTAGCTTGAAACGTGCTTTGAACGTTGATAACCTATTTTGCAAGTCTGAAATTGCTAGTTAACTAAAATTGTGTAGGATAAATGTGTTTCTAACTGTTTTTAATTACCCGTGTACTGGCTTATTGGGTCATTCAGCATTAGTTCATGCAATTAAATGAGTTTCATTGATTAGGAGTGAGGTAATTTTGGTTACTCGGACTTGATTTTGGAAGAATTACTGCTGAAAACATTTTTTATATTTGAAACCAGCAACCTAAAGTTTTGACTTTTAATTAGAACCATTGTTTTAAGCTGAGATTTTGTATGCAAGTTTTATACCATATTACAATGTATGAACCACCAAACCAGGTTTTAAGTCCAATTTTGTGATTCTATCAACCGATTAAACTACTGTAGGTTTTATGTTTGAAGCTTTTTGGCTTTTAAGGCAAGTGTCCCAGGTATTCCTTAAAACATCGGTTTTTCTTGGGCAAACAACCTTCATTTGGTATTTTAGACTTGCATAAGAGGTATCTTGAGCCTTCCATGTAAAACATTTAAGGGCCCCTACCTATACACGCATAGATCAGGTACCAGAGGTCCTGTGGCTCATGTTTTGGGCTGGGACCAGCCACTGTATTCAGGCATTAGTGAGCATACCAAGCTCATGTTGTGTCTTGTGTGTGTAGGTAGTGTGGGGGGTGTTGCAATGTAATTAGTTGGTGAATCCACACCATTACAAGCCAATTGGAAGCATATTAAGCACATTTCCTTGAAAATATCATTTTGGAAGCAACACGCAGACACACACACACAAACAGCTGTATGGCAGGAAAGAGCGTTGAGTAGAAAAAATGCATTTTGGAAGCAATACATAACAAAGAAACAACACGATAGCTCCACACATGGCTGGTAGAATGGAAAACAGAAGGGACAACCTAGAAGCTGGAAAATTAAGCTAATTTTCTTGTTCACATATACAAAAGTTCCAAATGTTCACTCAACAAATTGCCAAAATTAGAATAGATATTTGGTCTAAGTCAACAAAAGTTTACCAATTAACTCAAGAAGAGTTTGGGATCTCTGCTCATTGTTTTAACATAAATCACAAATAACGTGTTTAACAATAAGCGATATATACAATGTTTTCCTGAAAGCACAGTTCTAAGTATATAACTGCACAATTAAGTTTAAAAAATTTCTTAAGAAGGAATAATTTATTTTTTTTCAAAAGATGATTACAGAAGAAATAATATTGGCTGTTAATAAATTTATTATTTCTCATTCACTCTAACCTCATGGTTATTTAGCTATTAGTACATTGCATGGTAAAATAAGTATGGGGAAAAAAATAGACAATGTTTTTCACAATTCCTCCATTGTTGTTATGGTAGTAAGTTTAATTTGACTTTATGCTTCTAACATGTTCCCTGCAATATGAAGCATGTTGTATATTAAATCCTACCAACATTTGTCCTTCAATTCCCAATATTTTTTTTAAGTAGGTGCTACAGAAAGTTACTTACGGTAAGGAAGTTTTGTTTTAAGGCTTTTAGGTTGATCGAATGAAGCATTTTTCAATCCTGAAATTTTCTGAAATGTTTTATCTGTGTATGTACAGAAACTTAAGGAGCAGCACAGAGACACAAAATTGCAGATAGTGCCACTAAGAGTGAATAGAAAAGTAAGGTAATGTGCCTTCCGTGCTTCTGATTCCTTTCTCTCTTATCTGGAGAAAATTTTGAGAATATATGTAAACCAAATTGCTATGGTTGCAGCAAATTGAAGCGAATTACTTTACCTATGCTACAAGCTGATTTTGGGTGGGACAGACAGACACTTGGTACTGCTTGTATATCTAATACCAACTGTAAGTCTCTTTAGTTTTTTGTTGTAGTGATTAAACGTATAGTTAGCTAGTTTCAATCACATATATGTCTAACACCAAATGTAGCAGTACCCCTATTGTTTGGGTAGAGAATTAACAAATATTGTTGAAATTTTATGTTAAAAGACTATTGAATGCATGGTAACTTTTACTGTGTTAAATTTGGTGAGGTACCATCCTGTACTAGCTATCTAACAGTTTGATAAATAGTTATTATAGTATCTATTGATAGCATGGTTTAGTGATCCTATACTGCTACGTTATAAGGCATGATTGAAGTATGAAAGAAAATTAGTTCAAGTGTTTTGTGTTGGTATGGAATACCTAAAAATGTCCCCAAGTACGTTACAGTTTAAAAAACTAAATTAAAGTATTATCATATAATTTAAAAAAAAGGAAAACCCTGTAATCTGGTTTGATAAAATTTAATTTTCATAATAAAGAGATACACTAATTGGTAGTAATAAGGAAAAGGTTAAGTTTCATTTTTGAAAAAAAACAAATGACAGTAAGACAGAGAGACGTCTGAAATTATATAAGGCAGAGGTTTGGTTATAAAAATAGACGCTAATATATACTTATATATATGTAAGGTGAACTAGATGGAATGATCTTTTATGGGAGACGAAAATAGATGACTGCACCTCTATCCCCTAGTTATGAATTCTACTATCAGATTGTTGGAAAAGCAAGTGAACAATAACCACAAATCCACATGTATATAATTAATGGGTTTCAAGAACGAATTCAAAGCGACAAACTTAGAACTTGAACTCCAGTCCTTAATCATCTCAGTTTAAGTCAAAAATTGCTATGCTACGTAAGGAGGTAAAGTTAATTTTTCTTGTTTTATTCGTTTAACATAAGCAGATAAAAACATGAAGGATAGTTATTCCCATTAACAGAAGTCAATTCTTATAATTAGTTTCAATACTATGGTGCAATATGTTGTTAAAATGAGGAAGAAGAATGTACAGCATTGATGCTATTCAACTATTTGCTTAATCCCCTGAGAATAGTAATTGATGATTACAGTTCCTTACATGCAACGTTAGTGTTATCTATATAGTTGTCAGTTCCATCTCCGTGTTGTTATTTGTTGAGTGATAATTATTAGTTTTGTCAAGTTAGACAATTATTTTATATTTGTTGTTATGTTCTGATCCATATAGTTTGACATGATCAGAAACAATAAGGGATCAACGACTATACTATCTCATTCAGCAGTGTACTTGGACTATAAGAGAATGGAAATCGAGCGTAATTCGATGCACAGTAAACATTACATCCGAGAGAAATGGGGTTTTTTGGAGGAGTGGAGCAGGGGAGTGGAATAGTTTATAAGCTTCGCATGTGCTCAGCTCCAGTTCATGAATGGGGACCAAATTAGGTGCCCATGCCGGCAATGTAAGAACCTTCAATTTAGATCTTCTGATGAAGTAAGGGTTCATCTGTATAAGTGGGGGTTCATGCCGATGTATTGGAATTGGACATCTCATGGTGAACCCATTAATTTAGTGGGTCTGCCTCAGCCATACCGGTTTCATGAGCATTACGAAGATAATTCTTCTTCGGTTAACCAATTCGAAAGAATGGTGTTTGATACTGTAGGTCTTAATCACCCTTCCATCGATGATGAGGTGGAGGAGGAGCCGAATGCTGATGCCCGACTTTTTTATGACGTCCTTGCTTCAGCATCAAGACCATTGTGGGATGGTTGTGAAAAACATTCCGAACTCTTAGCTGCAGTTTGTTTGCTAAATCTGAAATTGGAATACAATATGTCCGTGGGATGTTATGATGGCATTGTGAAGTTGATGAAGGATACTCAGGCAAGAGACAACAATATGTCGAGTACATGGTACGAGATGAAGAAGTTGGTTTCCTGTTTGGGTCTTTCACATATAAAAATTGATGTTTGTGTGAATGATTGCATGCTGTATTGGAAAGGTGACCAAGATGCCAATAGTTGCAAATTTTGTCATGCTCCACGTTATAAGCCAAGAAATGGCAACGTGGGGAAAGATCGAACATTGAAGACCATGCATCACCTCCCACTAATATCTAGACTTTAATGACTATATGCATCGCCTACTACAGCAGAGCACATGCGATGGCATAAGGTACATGCTCCTTCCGCAAATGTACTCAAACATCCTTCTGATGCTGAAGCATGGAGGCATTTTGATAGGACATACCCTTGGTTTGCAGCAGAACCTCGAAATGTTCGACTTGGACTGTGTTCTGATGGGTTCAATCCTTTTGGATCCTCTGGTAGGCAGTACTCTTGCTAGCCTGTGATAGTCACTCCATATAACCTTCCACCATGGATGTGCATGAAGCGTCCATATATGTTCCTAACCTCCATGATACCAAGACCACGTAGTCCAAGGTAGAAAACTGATGTTTATCTACAGCCGTTAATAGAAGAGTTGAATCTTTTATGGGATGACGGAGTTGAAACATGGGATGTCTCACTTAAGCAAAACTTTCGCCTTCGAGCGGCATTCATGTGGACCATTAGTGACTTCCCAGCCTATGGCATGTTATCCGGGTGGATGACTCATGGTAAACTTTCTTGACCCATATGCATGGAAAAATTGAAGGCCTTTACACTGCAGCACGGCCGTAAAACATCATTTTTTGACTGCCATTGTCAGTTCTGGGATATTGAACACCTTTATAGAAGAAATATAGTTTCTTTTATAAAGGGGAAACTGGAGAAGTCAGCCCTTCCTGGGCACCTAACAGGGGAAGAAATTTGGTCTCGTGTGTCTCAGTTGCCATCAGTCGTTGAAACTGGTAACATATACAAGATGCCAGGTTATAGGGAAATACACAATTGGACACAGCGTAGCATCTTTTGGACATTACCTTATTGGAGAACCAACCTCCTCCGACATAGACTTGATATCATGCATATTAAAAAGAATGTCTTTGACAATATATTCAATACTATCATGGATATGAAGAATAAAATGAAAGATAATGTCAAGGCACATAGAGATATACAGATACTGTATAAGCGTCCAGAGTCGAATGCGATAAGCTTAGAAGGTGGGGGTGTATTCAAACCTAAGGCTGCATTCACACTGACTGCATCGCAAAAGTCTGATGTGTTAATATGGGTAAAGTCCCTCAAACTTCCAGATGGGTACATGTCAAACTTCAGCAGGTGTATCGACAATAGCTCGACAAGAATGTTTGGCATGAAAAGTCATGATTATCATGTATTTATGCTACACTTACTTCCCCTAATGTTTCAGGCACTCCCGGAGAACATATGGAAACCATTAACTGAATTGAGCCAATTCTTTCGGGATCTTTGCTTGCCTGAATTACATGTTGATGATCTTCAGGCACTACAAAGTAGCATCCCAATTATACTATGCAAGTTGGAGAGGATTTTCCCACCGGCCTTCTTCGACTCTATGGAACATTTACCTGTCCACTTGGCATATGAAGCATTAATTGGTGGACCTATTCAGTATCGTTGGATGTATCCATTTGAGCGGTAAGCTTTAATTTAATAACATCCATATTGGTTCAGTTTGTATACTTCCTAACACGCTCTGTAATAAGCAGGTGTTTAGGGAATCTTAAGCATAGAGTCTCGAATAAGGCCCATGTTGAAGGGTCGATATGCAATGCCTACTTGATCGAGGAGACATCAACTTTTTGCTCTTACTATTTTGAGTCCCATATTCCCCGAAATGGGTACTAGGGTCCCAAGGAATGATGATGGTGGCCCAGTTCCACAAGATGGAACATTGTGGAAAATATTCACATATCCTGGACGTCCACATGGACATTCAAAGTATCGGTACTTGAATGATATGGAGCTGCAAGCTGCAACATTGTATATCCTTCTCAACTGTGATGAGATAAAACCATATATCATGTACGTAGTAAATATATATAATTTGATAAGTTATGTTCATTGGTTTACCAAAATACTAACATTTACCACGTTATCTTGCGATTTGATAACAGAAAGTTTGTCCAATTTTTGCATCTGATAACACCAAACATATCTGACTTAGAAGTTGATGAGAGAATTGAGAAGGATTTCCCAACATGTCTACAAAATTATGTAACTCGTGTTACTCTAATATCACTATAAAGTACACCAATGACTCTCACAACACTGTTTTACTTCTTGTAGGTTAGTGACAGTGCTAATGATGAAGTAAGTCAAATGTTATGGGATGTAGCCTGTGGCCCTTCACGTCGAGTGGAGTTCTGGCCCGTATTTTTTGTAAATGGATACAAGTTCTGGACTGTTGCATAGGGTGAAGGCAAATCAATGTATAACAGTGGGGTGTGCATAAAATGCACTGGATCAACCAATAATGTTGAGACTGATTTCTATGGAACGGTTCAAGAAATCATTCAATTGGAGTACCCTGGCATGCCTCATAAGAACGTTGTGTTATTTAGGTGTGACTGGTTTGACACGACATCAGAACGTGGGACTCGCATTCATAAACAATATAGAATTGTTGAAGTACTATACAATCGGAGGTACCCTAAGTATGATCCATTCATTCTTGCATCGCAAGCGGATCAAGTGTATTACACCCCTTACCCAAGTAAGTCAAAAGAGAAGGTTGGTTGGTGGGTAGTGCTTAAGATAAAGCGAAGACGTATTGTGAATTATGAAATAACTGAAGATACTGAGGCTTTTCAAGACGCAGTTAGGGAGCAGGTTCCACAAGTGATTCATGATGACCCAATTGCCAATCTAGGTGATATAAATGTGGGTGAAACTATTGATGAGGAGATCTATCACACTAATGATGTGATGGAAGAAGATAAGACAGAGGATTAAGACACAAGAAGCACGGAGGATGATGAAGAGAGTGATGTTGAACTCGATGAGTTAGAAACCGAAGATGAAGAAGATGATACTGATGATGTTTAACATTGTAGTCCAAACTAGATTGCGTGTTGTAAAGTTTTTAATTTATGTATTCTCAATAACTTTGTTATAATAGACACCATGTGAAGAACTAGTATGTAGCAGAACAATTCTTAATATACCGACAATTTTGTTCTGCTTGTAATGATTGTTTCAATATTGTGCAAATGGCTGAAAGAGAAGACGGTGGGGGTACCCCCACCAAACTAGCATAGGAGGCAGGGACTGCCAAAGAAGAGCTTGGTGAAAGACTTTGCAAATGCTATTGGCCTTAGAGAGCAACGAGCAGTAGTGGAGGGAAGCCACTGTTGAGGCATACGGTTGTCGATATTACTTGGGTATACATGGACCATCATCTCCCGCTAATACGATTGTACCAGAGATGGGTGTGTCATTGGAGCGTGGAAGCCGAAGATCATCGTACTCAAGTCGGTGTGGTGGTACGCCAACTAAGAGCAGATTGCCTCAAGGTCACTCCCACGAGTCCTCTGATCAGCCAGACTCCTTAAATGGTGGCATGGATTCTTTTAGGCCCGACCTATCTATTGGCGTGGTATCCCAACGTATTCATAAATCACCTTATTCTGAAACATGGTATGGCAATTATTAAACCTCATTTTGTTAACTTATTTGTTTCTTTGTGCACTCCTTATTGACAATATTGATATATGTTTTCATTGTCTAGCTTTATTCCATACGCTGTGCAGGACCAGATTGCTCATTGCATCAAGGGTCATTTTCATGGACCACATAGATCAGCAGAAGATTCTGCCAAGGTCGGTGTTGTTGACCAATGGTTTAGCGTCTTCCAGGTTCATAGATTCATTAAAAGTTATTGAAATTATTATATAAAATCAAACTTTAATTGACTTTGTTGATAATTTTCAGACAAAATGTTCGTGGGAGCCAGCTGATCATAATCGGATATTTGCCATTTTCTACAAATTGGGAAAAAGGCGCTTGATGCAAGCATATGAAAAAATAAGACGAGAAAAAAATCCGGTGAAGCGAAAAGAAAAAGCAAACTGGATGACGACAGAGACATTAAAGGTACTTGAAGCTTGGTGGGCTTCACTTGATTTCAAGGATATGTCATCTAGGATGAGCCAGATTAGATGTGCATCTGGTGAATAGATGGCAAATTATGCTGGAGGTAGAGTCTCAGTTTCAGGACATAGGCTGAAGATGGTAAGAAAAAAAAATTGAGTTAATTGAAATTTGTCACAATAAGTATGTAACTAACAAACTATGCCTGCTTATTACCATGTAGAAGGAGGCAGATCTAGAGAAAAAGGATCTCGGCTTCTTCAAACCATGGAACAAGTGCTACACAAAGAAAGATGGAAAGAAGGTGAATAAGAAGATGGAAAATTTTAATGTAAGTATGAACGACCTATTAGATAGTGCTTAAAAAGATCTTAACCATATACTACTGTTGGTTACTTGATTAACATGGAGCATTAT
Organism: Aquilaria sinensis; assembly: GCA_005392925.1. NCBI lineage: Eukaryota > Viridiplantae > Streptophyta > Magnoliopsida > Malvales > Thymelaeaceae > Aquilaria > Aquilaria sinensis. The sequence goes on from SMDT01000737.1 coordinate 8,323, forward strand.
ACAGGCTCAATATCTTGCAAAGGTAGAGGAAATAACACAGCGTTCAGACGGTGAGGCTGAGTTCAATAAGGCATTGCTATTTGCAGAGATTGCTAGGGGGGAAAATAAGGGGTGCATCCCAGGAATGGGTTCAGAGAGTCATTTGGTGCCTGGTCGTCATCGTCGTTCATACTACGGTGATGGGTCTAGTGCACCAATCTCATTCACTCAAACATCCCAATTCCAAAATGAGGTTGACCGTCGGGTGGAGGAGAGAGTCTCCCAGAGAATGAGCCAGTTGCAGTCACAGGTACAAGAGGACATGGATAGGCGTACTGCACAGATGGGGAGTCAGTATCAGGATCAGTTAGCACAGATGGAGTACAGACACTAGGATCAAATGGCTTCAATATGGCAAGCAATTGGGAAGACTCCGCCAGCTGCACTAAAGTCTGATGGTTAGGTACTGTTCGTCATAAAACTGGTTGTCATTAGAGTAGAATTATATCGCATGAACTTGTTTGACTATAATTATTAAGATTGTACGTACAACAAAATACATTGTGACACAGTATGCATTCTAAATATCAATTGTTATGTTTATGATTTTTGGAAGTGTATAACATAACTTTGGATTACTAGGAACTAGTTTTGTGTTTGGGTTGTATCGAATGGACATGTATAGTTGAGGTTTGCTGATGAAATTGTTGACCATGACATAGCTAAATTCGTAGGGATGCATATAATGGAACTAGCGGCTGCTACAAGCTTGAAAGTTTTAGCAATAACTAGCGACGGCTACACGTCACTAACTAGCGATAGCTACGAGTCACTAATGTCACTAACTAAGGATGGCTATGCGTCACTAACTAGCGATGGTTACGCGTCACTAATTAGCGACGGTTATGCGTCACTGATGAATACTCATAAGTGTATTGTCATTAAAGGTTTAAATCATCATTATACACTTTAAGTATGATTAATTTATATATTCTGAGCATTTTTTCCACTGGGTTACTATTCATGCATTTTTACCATTCATAGTTACTATTCACTGACCTACTGCTCATACGTGTATTCACTGTCCATACGCGGTTTACTGTTTATTAATATTAAAAAATATATATTAAATAATTATTTTTTATGTTGGTAAAAACCATCACTTGGCAGCCCTTCATGAGAAAAAATCATATCTTGAGCTGTAGGCACCGGAATTAAGTGATTCCTAATTCATTTGAAAGCCAAAACATAGATCTTCAACTCTGCTTCATTCTACAAGCTAGTTTGATCATTTTCATTACCGAAATCTGATTATAGATGAGACCATTCGTTCTTTCGTGTGCTAAAGAGCTGTTTCGGTAGAAAAATCATAACTTGAGCTACAGATGTCCGATTTGAATGAGCAAGCTATTGATTCGAAGCTAAAGAAGAGATCTACAACTTTTGTGCTTTGAGTAAGAGCTGATCTAATGTCTATAATGGTTGAAAAATTAAAAGAAGTTGCAACCTGCTATTATTAATTTGTATTTACCTACATTTTACCATTTTATTTTTATCATTTCACCCACCCCAAACCTCTATAAATAGGCACCTCGGGAGGAGGGTGAAGCATGCTATTTTCTGAGGCTTCCTTTATGTTCTTGTATTTAGCTTTTCTTCTTTATTCTTGTTCTTGTTTTCAATATCGAAGCTCTTTCCAAGTGTTTTCTCGTTCTTGTTTTTGTTCTTTCCTTTGATCTTTCAATCCATGTTTCTTTCATCTTTCTACATCTTGCTTAATTTTATTATGGTTAACTAATCTTCTTTTTTGCTAAGGTGAAAGGGTGAAGCTTTTGGTATAGAGGTTAAGATAATCATTCTCTTCATAATGACTAAGATTGGCCTAGGACACTTAGAGAATACATGAACCCCATAACAAATAGCACACCATCATGTTTAATTTTTCCTGCTGATGCATGTAACTTCAATTTCAAGCTAGGTATTATTCAGCTTTTACCAATTTTTCAGGGCTTTGATTCTAAAAATTCATACTTGCATTTGAGAGAATTTGAGGAAGTCTATCACACATATAACAACCTAAACTGTAGCATGAACACCATCAGGCTTAAGCTTTTTCATTTTTCTTTAAAAGATAAAGCTAAAACTTGGCTACAGCATCTTAGGTTAGGCTCTGTTAATTCATGGGATGAACTGCAACAACAATTTTTGAAAAAAATCTTTCCTTCCCACATAACAAATTCTTTCAAAAGGCAAATCACCACTTTCACACAAAAATCAAGAGAAACTTTTTACCAGTGTTGGGATAGATACAAGGATTTACTTAACACATGCCCACATCATGGTTTTGAAACATGGAGAATAGTTACACATTTTTATAAAGGTTTGACACCTAAGGAAAGAAAAATGGTTGAAATGATGTCCAATGGAACATTTGAGGATAAAGATCCTGACGAGGCAATGGATTACCTAGACATGTTAGCAAAGAGTGCACAGAATTAGGATACCGCTAGTACATATAAGGCACCAGGTAAGACTCAAACCCTCACATCTAGTGGAGGCATTTATCAGCTTAAGGAAGATAATGACCTTCAAGAAAAATTTGCATATCTAGCCAGAAAGGTTGAGGCATTAGGAATGAAGAAAACTAGTCATTTAAAATCTGTTGAAAAAATTGTTTGTCACATTTGTGAGATCAATGACCATCCTACTAGCAATTGCCCAACCTTGCCCTCTTTCCAAGAATGTCTCCATGAACAAGTTAATGCATTGAACAACTTCGAGAGACCAACCTAAAATCCATACTCAGAAACTTACAATCCTGGTTGGAGAAATGACCCGAACTTCAGTTGAAGTAATAATCATGCTCAACCATCACAACCAACTTTCCAAACCCAACAAAAATTTCAACAATCTCAAGGGTATGCATTATATTTCCTCCTTTTAGGAAAAATCTTGAAGATACATTGCATTCATTCATTGAAAAGCAAGAGTCAATCAATGCTCAAACAAGTCAAACCATGATTGATTTGAAAGATACTTTTGCAAAAATTGCACATGCACTCAACACTCAGGAGAAAGGGAAATTTCCTTCTCAACCACAACCAAATCCCAAAGGTCAAACCATGGATCAAGTGAAGTCAATCATTACACTTCGTAGCGGTAAGGTTGTTGAAAAATCCATTCCTGATCCTTGTGAAGGAGACGGTGAGTCAACTTCTAAGAGTAAAGAAGGGGTTGAACCTATACCAAGCGAAGAACAAATTGAATCTCCACCTGCACCTCCATTTCCTCAGGCATTAACTGTTCCTAAGAAGGTGAATAAGAATCCTGAAATTCTTGATATCTTCAAGCAGGTAAAGATCAATATCCCCTTATTGGATGCGATTAAACAGGTACCTTCTTATGCCAAATTTTTAAAGGATTTGTGCTCTGTTTAAAGAAAATTGAATGTGAAAAAGAAAGCTTTCTTGGCTGACCAGGTAAGTTATGTTATTCAAAATAACTCTGCTTTGAAATACAAAGATCCTGGCTGTCCGACAATTTCATGTTTCATTGGAGAACATAAAATTGAGCAAGCATTACTTGATCTTGGGGCTAGTGTAAGCTTACTTCCATAATTAGTTTACCAAAAACTAAATTTGGGTGAGTTAAAACCAACTGAAGTAACTCTTTTGCTTGATGACAAATCAGTGAAAGTGCCTAGAGGAATCATTGAAGATGTGTTAGTACAAGTTGATAAATTTATATATCCTGTGGATTTTATTGTTTTGGACACACCACCAGTGGAAATTAAAAATCCAATACTTGTTGTTTTGGGACGTCCATTTTTAACAACATCTAAGGCTTTGATTAATTGTAGGAATGGACTGATGAAGTTGTCATTTGGAAATATGACATTGGAGCTAAATATTTTCAATTTGCTTAAGCAACCTCCTGAAAAAGAAGATGAAAGTGAAGATGTCTGCATCATTGGTGAGATTGTAGAAAACTATATCTAAGAAGGGAATATTTCTGATCCTCTTGAAAAGTGTTTAGTTAATTCATTTGAATCAAGTATGCAAATAGATCAAGATACATCTAACACATGTTCATTTCTTGATTCTTCACAGGTGAAGGGAAACACATGTTGGAAACCAAAAAGTGAAGAGCAAAATAAAATTCACACAATTGAGTTGAAGCTTTTACCTAAACAATTGAAGTACCTAATGCCAGAGAAATATGCTAAATCAAGGCTGATATGCTGGATCATATTACTCCAAGAATTCAACATTGTGGTAAAGGATAAAATAGGCACCGAAAATGTTGTTCCTGACTATTTGTCAAGACTGACAATGAATTTAACAATTGAGGCTACACCTATAAATTATTGTTTTCCTGAAAAATTTCTATTTTCTGTCACTACAGTACCTTGGTTTGCTAATATTGTCAATTTTTTTTTGTGACAAGATAGATGCCAGCTCAATGGAGTATTCAAGATAAGAAGAAATTTCCATATGAGGTGAAAATTTTTTATTGAGATGACTCTTATCTTTTCAAATACTATCTTGACCAGATATTTACGAAATGCATACCTGAGGATAAAGTAAAAAGTGTTATTGAATTTTCTTATTTTGAAACATGTGGAGGGCATTTTTTGTCAAAGAAAACAGCTGTAAAGATTTTGCAGTTTGGATTTTATTGGCCTTCTTTGTTTAAAGATGCACATGCATTTTGCAAACTCTTTGAAAGTTGTCAAAAAGTAGGATCCATTTCTCCCGGTTAAGTGGCGGATACGGTTTTCTGTGGCTCTCAAGTTGGTTATCTCAGTTCCCCATAATAACTGATTTCTTTCTCTCTTCTCTCAATTTTTTCTCACCAATGGATTCTACTCTTTCTATTTTGCGAAAATACTCTCCTTCTCTCCCAATAAATGTTCTTAAAATAATTTATCAAGCTAGATGTGAAAGATTCAGAGTTTTTATGCACAAAGGCATTCCCGAAGAAGTGCGTTAGTTAATTGAAGCTAAGGTCCGTTTAGCTGGTGAAACCCCGGATACATTTGTGTTTCATATGCTTGGCTTAGGCAAAAGCTCTTATGCCAAAAAGCGTAGAGCAAAAAGGTTATGAGTCTGTCATAAATGTGGTCGATGGACTTGTGATACTAGATGTTGTTCTTTAGGAATGGTGTTCGATAATCGAGAAGATAAAATACAATTTATCAAGAATGGCCTAAGTAAGGATTCTTTGGATAATATCCAATTGACTTTTGAGACACATTCTTGTGGATTAGTGCAAAATGAACTTCTTGGTTTATGAAGTATTTTTCATAAAGAACGAGAGCATTACAGTCTTGGGAATCTGACTTTAAACGACCCTGTTTGCCAATTTGTAAGAAAACTGGATGGGAAGTATATCCCTGACTCATAGAAGGCATTGAAGCCGTTACTGGACGTAAAACCAGTGGAAGATGTGAGCCATAATCACAACTACTGCACATTAATTTCATTTTATTTTTGTTATTTTTTTTTACAAGTTGTCAATCCTTAATAAGTGATGAAGCATTGTGGAAGAGAGCAATCGGACTTGTGGATCTGTTTATTTTGTCTTTTAGCTTTACTATCAGCATTTTTTTTATTCTGGTTTAAGTTATTTCAGGTTTTTCATTTTCAATAACTACTATTTCAGGTAATTTCTTCTTCACTCTTCTTTTCTATGTTTTGACATTGGAGACAATGTTTTAATTTGGTTGGGGGGAGGGATAGTTGTCACATTTTTTTTCTTCTTTTAGGATAGTTTTTCTCATGCTGATATTAAAACCTTTGGACAGGATGGCTAAGCAAGGAGTAATTTTACTCTTGAGACGCATCCTATTAGGTATGCTAGTTATAACATTTTGGGGTAGCTAGGTTTCAACCCTATTTGGATGACATATCTCACAAGTAATCTATATTTTCTAAAGAAAATATTATATGAAACCTGAATATTGATTCCAAATATCCATTCCCTTGTATAATTTATCAGTTTTATTGTCATTTTTTTTATATTTTTGTGGTAGTGTTGATTATTGATTTTCATTTTTAATTTTTTTTTCCAATTTCAAGTACATGTTTGCATGATCGTTGCATGTAGGAACATTTAGCATGAATTTAGGTTGTTTGTTTGCATTTAGGAACCCAACTCATGAAAATATCATCATTGGATATATGCTTTGTAAATTTCAAATGGTTGTTAATTTTTAAAAACAGTTAAAGTATGTTGCTTATTACCTAAGGAAAATAAATAACCGGTGAGCACTTTTAAGACCTTAGTGTTTATTAGGTTGTGTGAATTTCTTTGTTGAGAGTGCTTACTTTGTGTTTTGAGCTAGACCTTGCTTGGATGAGTGGTCTTAAGGACCCATGCAACCTCACTTCTTGTATGTAAATTTAAGGAAGAATATGACATTTTAGGACCAACCACTTACCAAAAGGCTAACCTTGTACATTATCCCTTAGTGAGCCCCTTTGAGCCTTATAGCCTTATTCTTTATTTGAACCCTATATGTTTAAACACTTCCACTTCATTTTGATCCTTTATTGTCCTTGGAACTAGTGATACTTATATGATTATGGGCTTAGAGAATTAAAATGAATGTGTTGTTTTTTGTAAAATAAAGAATAAGTGTGTAGTGTACTTCAGAATATGTTAGGTTACCTTGTGTTTAATTTGTTATAGTGGAAAAATTGGGGTGAGTTGAACTTCAATCATAAAAATTGAGTGAATATTATTGGATGGTTGAGTTTTAAACAAATTTTGATTTATGGTAGAAAAAGGCAAAAGCGAGATCATAAGAAAAAGCCATCACAAAATAAAGTAATATATATATATATATATATATATATATAAATTTAAAAAAAAAAAGAGACTCTTCGTTCCATAATACTTAGCCTTTTTCTCTTTTATGGCAGTCTAAAAAAAATTGTTCTCTTTTCATTTCAAATAAAATTATATATGCTCATATCCTGTGAATCCATACTAAAGTAAAGATGAAAGACATCTTCTTTTATCTTTTTCTGACATATAAATTCATAATCATGGGAGACAATTTTGAAAAAAAAAAAACACAACTTCAGCCTTAATATTTGTTCAGGTCAAATGAGGCCAGCTATGTTGAAATGGAGAGGGTTAAAAAAAAAAAGAATAAAAAAGTGTTAAACTCAATAAGTTTAAAACTCAACCATATTTGTTTTCTAAACTCATGTGTTGATAAGAAATTGTGTTTTGGAGAGGACTTGGAGACTAGGATTGATTTGGGTATTTAGTGTTTTAGGTGCCCATAATTATTGTTCATTATATTACTAGTTCTCTTAAACTCCACCATTAAAAAGCCTCCATCCGATTCCCACTTTCACCAAACCCAGCCTCATTACAACCTTATATAAAGACTATTGGACTTAAATTTACATACAGTCCCTTTTTGGAAATCTAGTGAGGATGAAGTTGGATCCCTTTGCAAGCTCCGGATTGAGAAACACAAAGTAAGCTGTTCACAAACCCACCTTAAAATAAGTGCAAATACTTAGGGAGTGATCTTCTACCTCTGGTAACAAGAACTTAACCTTTTCTCCTTTCATTAATTATTTGCAAGTCAAGTTTACAAGTTTTATATATTCATAGCATGATTTGTCATGAGTTGTTAGATTATGTATTTTATTTATTTTCTTAGGTTACACTTGCTAGGGATTAGCAAGAACCTGGTTGGGGGTGTGATGAATACTCATAAGTGTATTGTTATTAAGGGTTTAAATCATCATTATACACTTTGACTATGATTAATTTCTATATTCTCAGCATTTTTCCACCGGGTTAGTATTCACGTATTTTTACTATTTACACGCATTTTTACTATTCATAGTCACTATTCACTGAGTTGCTATTTATCGAGTCACTATTCACCAGTTACTATTCACCTGCCACTATTCATACACGTATTTCACTGTTCATATGCACTTTACTATTCATCAAATATTAAATAATTATTTTTTTACATAGGTAAAATCATCACTTGGTGACCCTTCACGAGAAAAATCATATCTGGAGCTGTAGATGTGGGAACTGAGTGATTCAAAATTCATCTGAAATCCAACACATAGATCTCCAAATTTGCTTCATTCTGTGAGCTAATTTGATCATTTTCATTGCCGAAATTTGATTATAGATGAGACCCTTTGTTATTTCGTGTGCTGAAGAGCAGTTTCGGTAGAAAAATCATAACTTGAGCTACGGATGTCCATTTTGAATGAGCAAGCTATCAATTTGAAGCTAAGGAGGAGATCTACAACTTCCATCATTTGAGGAAGAGCTGATATGATGCCTATGATGGTTAAAAAATTAAAAGAAGTTGTAGCCTATCATTATTGATTTGTATTTACTTACATTTTACCATTTTATTTTTACCATTTCATCCACCCCAAAACTCTATAAATAGGCACCTTGGGGGGAGGGTGAAAGGGGCCACTTTCTTAGGCCATTTTCCATGTTCTTGTTTTATCTTTAGATTTTCTTCTTTTGTTTTGTTCTAGTTTTCAATACCGAAGCTTTGTCCAAGTGTTTTCTCATTCTTCTTCTTCTTCGTTCTTGATCTTTTAATCTATGTTTATTTCATATTTTTACATGTTGTTTACTTTTATTATGTCTAACTAATCTTCATTTTGCTAAGGTGAAAGGGTGAAGCTTTTGGTGTAGAGTTTATGATTGATTTGAATGGATCACAACATTAACGGTATTTTCTTCCTTAATCTATTTAACTTCATTCCTTGTTAAGTAGGAGTCTTGATTCATCATAGTCAAATCATTGGCACAAAAGCTGCTTGATTTCCTCTGTAGAACATGGCTCTACCGGCTATATTGGAATCTTGAGTTATTGTCGACAAAGGTTGGCACGATGGATACTTAAATCCATTAGCAAGTGTTGGCATTTTAAGATCAATGAAAGTTAATATTAACTAAATTCCCCTTTTGGGACCTCCCTTATGTGTGGATCTCAATTGAGGGGTAAGATTGGCTAAAATTAATCATAACCGATATACTAAAAGTGGATCCTCTAACCTTAGCTATTTTATTTGAATTTAAATTTTTAATCAACACTTGTTCACATCTTTCACAAAAACCTTCCTTCACTTTTGTAATTTATATTTCTTAATTCACTTCCCTGTGGTTTGACACTCGAAACTCCCGAGATTTTATTACTTGCGACAACCTACACCTGGGTTACAACTGCTGCTAATTATATATTCTTTTTAGAACTTGCCCAAAGTAATTAAAGGTCATACCAATTCTTTTAGATATTTATGTCTAATGCCCTCTAATATTCCGTAACAACATTGGACCCGGAAAATTTTAGAGTGCCAGATCAGATAGGAGGAAGGTTCTCCAAAACATATTTTTTCATGACATGACTTGAAATATTAGACATAAATCAAGTTAAAGACAATTCGCTAAGACAGTAATATTGTACGGTTCCGCAACATTCCTTTTGTGGAATTAATAGTCAAATTCATTGCTTGAAAAAGAGGGATGTAAAGTCACCGCATGCAAACTTTTTTTTAAACAATGATGTGAACTTTAGTAATTACGTATTAATTTGTAACGTTTCACTGAATTATATATTTAGCTAACGAATCGGCCAAAATTAAAATTTTCCAGGGATTACGTCTTTCGACTTCAACATTCTTTCTCAATCTGGAATCCTCCCACGACACACGGTTGGATTTTGCTTGAACGGTCTCCCATTGATCGTTGAGTCGTCTAATATATATATTTCTTTATCCAACAACCATACCAATTAATGGAGTTTTTTCATTTAAAGAATTACCAACTAAAAATAGATTTTGGTGCACCCAACTATTTTATACAAGGGTGAGCATTTGTCAAGCTAGTTTGGTTTTATATTGGCCTAACTACCTTGAAATAGTGATGGTTCAGAAAAAAAAAAAAAAAAGTTCTACTCAATCTAAGAACCAAGAATCAAATAGAATCAAAATCATAGGTTTAATTTTATCGGTTCTCATTCTTGAACTTTTTGGTTCTTATCTTATAAATATACAATTAACAACTTCATAATTCAATAAAATTATATCTACAAATAGTTTAAAAAATATTCAACACAATAACAACTTAATTCACGTTTATATGTACATGTCCTTAATATATGAAAAATTTTAATATCACAATCTTCAATGTGCATGTTTATTACATAAATATATAAGTAATTTAGTAATATACACCTTTAAATGTTCTTTCATAAATATATGACAATTTAATAATATTATAAATTTTAATATAATTTACATATATAGCTCGAGTTCAGTTCCATATGGAACCAAAATCAATCTGAAAAACTAATAGTTTTCTAAGATGTAGAACCAACCTATGAATCATAATAAATTTTTATTCAACCCAACTCAAATCAATAGGAATGGTTCAGACTGGATCTTAGATTTACCGAACCATGCTCACCCCTATTTTCTATCCAACAAGTGAAAATGATCTTTTCATGGTACTGTCGATTGTCAAATTGGGGGCTTCTTCTGAACAAGCCTTCTTCTTCATAGATAAGGTTATGTATCAATCAAACCATAAAAGCCTAAACAACGTTATTAAGGTATTTATCAATTCATTTCCTCTCAAATCTTTATGGTTTAAACTTAATAAATAGTATGTGTTTTTATTTCAAAAACTACTTTTGCGGCTAAAAGCCTTATAATAAATCCTAAACAGCTGATCCTAAGTAGATCTAATTAATATAATATCTTGATTAAGTAAACATCGGATAAAATCAACACATGCGTAACCCTAACTGTTGAATGGCTTTGACAAATTAGTCCCAAAAGTTTTGAGCATATCAGTTAATTTGCTAAGAAATAACTAAAGATAATTGATCTGTATCTCTATGTAGTTGATGGGGCTTGGCGGAGATCCGTAGGTTTAGGGGCTGCTGCAAGGTTATGGATGGGAATGAATGCCCCTCTTCATAATTCTGATTGTCTTGCCTGGCATGACTGCTCTTCGGCACTTTAAGCAGAGGTTACTGCAATTCAAAGAGCCCTGTGATGAGTCATTTCGTCTTCCTTTCATAATATTACCATCTTAACAGATTGCTTGTAGGTGTTGGTGGATTTGATAGGTAACTTGGAGCTTTGTCCATGTCTAGTTCACCTAGTTCATCAGCTTTGCTCTTTGATAAAGTCCTTGAATCGCTGCTAATTCAAAAAAAAGTAGCGGGACAATTTTCTCCAACTGGGTTCACATACTTGGCGGGATGCATAAGAACAAAGCAACATCGTCGAATCCCTAATGAATTTGCTGTTTATTAGTGTTTTTCTTCTAGGATTACATGATGTAAATAACAATACATCATTAATTATAACAAGGGGAAAAACCACTAGAAGTTAAAAAAAAAATTTAATTTTTTTTGTACCTTTCCTAAAATTTTTCATATTTTTATATCAATCCTAAAAATTTGCCAATTATATATTACCAATTAGTTCTAAATTAAATGATGCTAACACCAATGCTTCGTTGACATAAAAATCAGATTTACAAAAAGAGAAAATTTATAATCTAAATAGTATATTAAATATCAAAACAATTATTCTACAGCTTAAATTCATTAGACAATCATTGAATAATCACTACTAAAAAAATTATTTTTTCCAACGGCCTAAGCTGTTGGAAACTGTACAAAAAATGACTCTTGCAAAAAAAAAATCTCCAACGGCTTGGCGCGCTGGAAGTTTTAAAAATTTTCCAACGGTCACTTTTCCAACGGCCTAAACCGTTGGAAAATTTTATTTCCAACGGCCTAGGCAGTTGGAAACATAAAAAATTTCCAATGGCCAAGGTTGTTGGAAATTTTTTTTATGTTTCCAACGGCCTAGGCAATTGGAACAATAACAATATTTCCAAATTATTTTCCAACAGCCTAGGCAGTTAGAAATTTTTTTTATGTTTCCAACTGCCTAGGCCGTTGGAAATATTTTGTGAACTTTTCCAACAGCCTAGGCCATTGGAAATTTTTTTATGAATTTTTCCATGAAAAAATAAATTTTAAATATTTTGGTATATATATATATATGTTACATACATACACACATATTTGTATATATGCATATTTAGATTACATTGATATTGATATTTATATATATTTATATAATATATCATAATATATATTTATCATAATACATATATATTAATACGTGTATATATCTTACACATTATTATTATATTTATAACACATATCATATTTTACACATACCATAATAACATATACAAAGTATATTATATATGATGTATATGCCATACATATATAATAATAATAATAATAATAATAATAATAATAATAATAATAATAATAATAATATTATTAAATTATTATTATTATTATTATTATTATTATTATTATTATTATTATTATTATTATTATTATTATTATTATATATATATATTACACACACACACACACACCACATATATATATATACATATATTTATATATGTATCACATATGTTAATGTATCATATATTTGGATATATATTAACATATATATTAATGTATATAAACATATTATAATGTTTCATATATATAATGTATATAACATATATATTATACTATAATATAACTTAACCCATATATATTATAACCCAGCCTAAATATTAAAGTCCAGCCCATATAATTGATAATTATATTTATAACTATTTTTTAAGATAAATATAATAGATAATTAAATGATAATTGTCATGTGTGATTTTAATAATAATAAATAATAATAATAATGTAAATACTTATGAACATATTACTACATATATATATGTCATAATATGTATTTATCATAATATATCATATATAAATATTTATAAATCAAATAATAATTCTAGTCATATGCTATATATATATATATATATATATATATATATATATATATATATATATATATATATATATATATATATATATATATTGATATTTATCATATGTATTTATGTTGTATGTATATATTTTATACACACACATATTAATGTTTTATTAATAATAATAATAACTATATCACTATATAGCAACTTATTAGCCCAAAGCAAGAACGGAAAAATCGAAGGTGCAAAAAAGGGGAACTGCCAAAGCCATAACCAACTCACAAAAGAAAGGATCCTACAAAAGGACAGAAACCTACTTTCCAGGCAATTCCGTCTCTCTCTCAGATCACCAAACCAAACCGAGCCAAAGCCAGGAAGCCCACGGCAGCGCCAGGCCCTTCAAGCGAGCTCGTCGGAGCAACCAGGTCACCGCCGATCTATCCGACTTCCTCTCCTTCCCCCCCATAGTCTCCTCCGGTAAGCACTACTAGAAAAACTAACTTTTCCAATGGCCTATCTTCCAACGGGCTGACCGTTGGAGAATTTCCAACGGCTTTGGCCGTTGGAGAAAGGGAAAAAAAATTTCCAACGGCTTTCCCGTTGGAAAAATTAATAAATTGAAAACAAGCTGGATTTCAAACGGCCAGGGCCGTTGGAATTAAGTATGTGAGCTTTAAAAATTATTTCCAGTGAAAATTTTGAAAAATTTGAAAATTATTTCCAACGGCCTAAGCCGTTGGAAAATGAAGTTAGTTAAATCAACGTTTCTAGTAATTTGAAAATTTTGAAAATTATTTCCAACGGCCTAAGCCGTTGGAAAATGGAAGTTGAAAACGCACCGTTTGACTTAATTTTTTCCAACGGCCAATGCAAAAATAAATATCCCCCAGCATGCTACTTCGTCTTCTTCGTGAGTTTCGAAACTTCTCTCTCTGCTCGCGTCCTCTGCTGCAAATCTCCACACGCACACACAGCACCTTCCTCAAGTCTCCCAGGGCCGGATTAACGTCGATCAGAGCCTGATATGTTAGATCTGGTGCTCTAACGTCGATAAGAGCCCGAGAAGGTAACAGTAGCTCTTGGTGAAGAAGGCAGAGGCAAATGGAAGAGATGGATATGAGTGAAAGGTTGCCGGAAGGCTGCATTGCTCGGATCCTCTCCTTCACCTCTCCCAAGGACGTTTGTCGATCGTCCGCCGTCTGTCCCTTGTTCCGATCTGCCGCGGACTCCGACGCCGTCTGGGAGAACTTTTTCCCGTCCGATTATCAGCAGATCATCTCCGAATCCTCCTCCGATTTCGCCTCCTCCTTCACCAAAAAGAAGGATCTCTTCTTCCACCTCTCTCATCACCCCGTCCTCGTTGCCGACGGCTCCTTTGACAATAGACAGATGTAGAAAACTCAGCTTTCTGCTAGATAAGTGAGTCAGTTGGCTGATAGTACTTATATATGGTTATGTATGTGCAGGAAGGGAATACGGTAGTAGCTCACTTTAAGCATCATAAATATCCTATGACCTCGATTGAGTGGAGCCCATATGAAGCCTCAACTTTGGCGGTTTCATCATCTGATAATCAATTAACGTGAGTTCCCAGACCCAGTTTGATTGATATCCAAAGGAAAACCCCCCTTCATCATTACATGAAATTGTTTGTAATTCGTGCCCTTATCTTTGATTGGCAGAATATGGGACCTTTCTCTAGAGAAAGACGAGGAAGAGGAGGCTGAATTCAGAGCTCAAGCAAAGGAGCAAGTAAATGCTCCTGATGATCTACCTCCTCAACTTCTGTTTGTTCATCAGGTATTCTTGTTTGGAATTTTTTTTGTTTTTCAAGAATGACAAACTCAGAATTTCAACCGAGTATGCTATCCCTTTTCTGGTGGTATCTTTACTGAGCTGTTCGGAACTCAACAGGGACAGAAAGACTTGAAAGAACTCCATTGGCACTCACAGATCCCGGGAATGCTTGTATCAACTGCGGCAGATGGTTTCAACATCCTGATGCCTTCCAACATTCAGAGCACTCTTCCCTCCGGTGGTGCCTGATTCGAGTTGCACACTTTAGTTTCACTTATTGAAATCCTTCTGTCCCCCCCGAGATTTATGGTGTTTATTTTATGTTCTAAAGGCTGTTGTTTTCCCTTTTCTTTTGCTAATTCTTGTTAAAGTCATTTTTTAGTTCAGTAAGTCCTGTTTCTTGGTGAACAAATTCGAGTATATACAAGTCTTGCGTGCAAGTACATAGAGTGATCATTACCTTGATTGATAAATTGTGGCATTTTCAAAAACTTGTTCTTCCCCAAATGGAGGCATTACTGTTCGTTTCCTATTTAATCGTTGTTTCTCAGATGCTGCTTTTCTTATTCCTATGAGTATGACTAACCGCAATCTGGAAAAGCAACATATAAATGGGTTGAAAGAATTTTTTGAACTTCTTAAAAGGACAGAGTAATCAGAAGGAGATGCTAAAACATGTGAATGGAATCGTGGTGAGGAAGTGGAACTTTTTCGACCTTTATTTGGGAGATTTAAGGTCCTAGCGATAGTAATAGTATTTATAATTTAACCTACCCTATTAAAACACGTAATTAAGTGGTATTTAACCTAATCTTGTGTTGGTTTTAAGTTATATGAAGCAGGAGGGCTCCTGGTTCTGTCTCAACCTAAAGTCGCAGCCAGACCGGTAAATCCACATAGAAGAAGACACTATGAAGATGGATTACATCAGCTGCAAGGCCTGGAGATGGATCCGACAGGGATTGATCCAAGAAACGGGTGCAAGGCCTGGAGATGGGTTACATCAGCTGCAAGGCGGAGCCTCTATTTCGGGAGATTCCCTGGCTTATCCAGGGAGTAGTGCCTGGACACGAGCTTCCCAAACTTTGCCACTGCCACCAAAGGATGCTGGACAAATTGGAGCTTTTAGGGTGCAGTTGATTTAGCCCTGAATATGCGGATATCCCAAGAGTGGCTTCTGGTGAGGCAGTCCTCAACCCTACGGCTTTCACTGATGGTGGTAATTTCCTGCTAAACCCTCACACAGGAAGAGGAATCTGCGTACCATCCACCATCAACATGACATAGCATTTGGGTGTGGTCCTCCGTCCCTCATTCAGCTGCAGATGGTAATGGACTTGTGGTAGCGGCATACTTTCTACGTGATTGGTCTTACTACTGGAGGTCACTAGCTAGATAAGCATTGGACGAAAATAGCTGGAAAACTAGAAGAATTGGACATAAGGGCATCATGTATGCCGTCGACAATAACTGTGGACTTCTTGTTATAGATCCGATGACTTCTTGGTGGTGGAGAGATGCATGCCTTCTGGCCGTTATTACTGCAAAGATATATTGTCTATTGTCTATTTGGATGGAGATTAGGATTGGTGAGTTCCTCAACGAGCACGGAGATCATGGGGCAGTAGATTGCCGTCTGTGGGAGGTTGATGACTGTGGAGTCAAAGGGGGACTCATTGTTGAAGGGATTGAGCTCAGGCCGAATGGTACCTGAAAGTACAGGAGTTGTAATGAAATGGCTCCATACTGGACCATTCGATATATGCTTGTTTAGTATACATCTGCTGATTTAGTAGTTGTATATATGTCTGGACTTGGGAAATGTGCAGGACCTCTGTAAGGAATCCCAAATTACACACTGTGCTGTGGATTAGGTATATCACTCTGTAAGGGATCCGATGACGACTAGATCAGGTATATCACTTTACTTTCTGTGTTCATCAACAAACAAACACTTTTTAGGAGAATGGAACTATGTAATTTCAATTATATATGTTTTTATGTGGATTGTAACTATATTTGTGTCATGATATTGTAATTTCAATTGTGTATGCTTTTATGTGTATGTTATAACTATATTTATGACATGTTTCTGTACTATCAATTGTGTATGTTTTCATTGAGATTTACAACTGCATATATGCACGTGCACCCGTTCAGAATGTGATTACATACGATACAATAAATTTGAACCGCCTAAGCCGTTTGACGTTTAAAAAAACGCATTGGAAATAGAACGGGAATATACAAAATATCAAAAAACCTACTTTCCAACGGCCAAGGCAGTTGGAAACCAACATTTCAGTTTTCCAACAACGGCCTTGGCCAGTTGGAAAAATTTCCAACTGCCAAACGTTGGAAAATGAAATAAAAAAAATAATAGAGCCGTTGGAAAATTTCCAACTGCTCAGATTCCAACGGCTGACAGTTGGAAATTCCAACGGCCCTCACTTTGACCGTTGGAAAATAGACTTCCAACGGTTGGTTTTCCAACGTCTTATTTCCAACGGCTTCGTGTTGGAAATTTTAAAATTTCCAACGCGAATCCGTTGGAAATGGCCGTTGGAAAAATGGCTTTTTTTAGTAGTGAAGCCGTTCCGCGACGCGGTCCGGATCTTCCTTTCCAGCCATACCAGAGCCACCATAGCCTTCCCTCCGCCAGTGCTACCCTGCCTCATGACGTGGCAAATCTTGTTCCTCGTCGGCGATCTGGCCGATGGCTTCGATTCTTCGCCGGCCGTGGTCGCTATCGATGTCGTTGAGGAGGACGTCACCAGATCCGTCTATTGCTCTCCGTCTCGGTGCTCCGTCTCCTCCTCATCGCTGCGCTTCGCTCGCTGCCAGATCTGCACCAGATCGTCTTCCTTGGTGGCCGGAACGGATGAGATCGGAAGAGATGGCCGAGTAAATGTTTATATCTGTTTCACATTTTCAATTTTCGGTTGAAATTTGTTATGTTTTTCTATTTTTAATTTTTGTTAGATCTGTTCGGATATTTTGATTTTTGCGATTTGTTCGTTTTTTATTTTTGCGATCTGTTCATTTTTTTATTTTTGATTTGTTCAGATATGTTTGGATTTTTTTATGTTCGTTAGATTTGTTTTTATTTTTCATTTGAATGATTTTTGTGTTAGATTTGTTAGATTTTGTATGTTTCTGATTTTTAAAATTTTATAATAATGTAAATATAATTTAAGTAATAATGATTTTAATTTTTTAAATTATTTTAAAATATAATTTTGTATATCTAAAATAATAAATATAAATTATTTAATATTATATTTTTTTTATTTCCTGAAACAGCCATTGGAAACTTCCATCGGCCTGAGCCGTTGGCAATTTTCCAACGGCCCTAACCGTTGGAAAATTATTTCACTATTCAAAAAAACACAATCCCAAAAAAACCGTTGGAAATTACCATCAGCCCATTTCTAACGGCCTACTTGTTGGAATTACCAACAGCTTATCATTGGGCCGTTGGAATTTTTTTCCAACACATGATTTACCAACAGCCTGGTTTCCAACGGCTTCGCATTGGAAATTTTTCAATTTTCCAACATAAGGCTGTTGGAAAATATTTTTTAGTGGTGAATTTAAATTAGAGTTTTAAAAATTAATATCATATAGTTACACTAAATTATCTATCAATTCAGCCTTGTTATTGAAACATACTGATGTTCAGGACTCGTTTCAAGTTTCATTGAATAGAAATTAGGAATCAAAGTTGCATTTATCCTTATAACAATTTTAAATAATCCCGAATGACGCATTAAATTGATAATAAAAAAAGAAAGAAAGAAAGGACCATAACTACCTAGAGGGAATAAATTTTTAAGTTATAGATTGACCTTTCTTCTGATGTCAAGTTAAAAATGATCGAACATGAGAGAATTTGAATATTATATTCATTGAATGACTCAAATGAAAATATCATATTGTTTTAGGACCAGATTGAAATTCATGAAGTTTCAAAAGTTAAACAGGCGGATCCGGCACATACTCCACTAACTTCCAAGAACCATCTTCCTCTTGAACCATTCCCTTATTCCTCTCCACCCACCACTCCGCCGGAACAAGATATTCCTTCTTAACGACGTCAACGTACTTGTTCAGCAGCGATATATCACGTTTAACTGAGAGCTCGAACCCGCCGTCCCTCCCCTGCGTCCCGGCGACTCCGTGCAGGTATACCTCCATCTGGTGGCCAATCATAAAGTTGGTGATTAGATCAGCGCTCTTGAGGAAAGGAGATTTCCCGGTGTCGATCCGGAGCTCCTCACCGACATGCGTGTAGAGCAACGGAGGCAGCGTCGGAATTATGTCGGCCGCGTTCTGGATGCGTAGGATGTGAAGGTTTGGGAGGCGAGAGATGGTGTGGTTGAAGCCGGCGTCTCCTACTCGTGGACTGGCGAATGCGATTGCTGTGACCAGACAGCCCTTGTCGTCGGGGTTGTCTGTCGGCTTGTTGTAGCCGTTGGCAGCGATGTCGGCGGCGTTTAGGGTGGCGATGGCGGCGCCCATGCTGTGTCCGGTTATGCTTATGCTTATCTCCTCACCTTGGTACAGGTCCACCAATCTTCTTACCTCATTTAGAACCTACAGATAATTTCTTCACCTAATTAATCTTATACAATTCAAAATCTGATACCATAAAACATGTAGAATTACTTCTTCAACGTTTATTAATATTACATATTTAAATTTTGTGCTCAGCTGCTTTTGTAAAAATTTAGAGAAAAAATGATTTAATTTGTTGAGAAAAACAATTAAAAAATGTACGTTATAGGTAAAAAAAACTTTTGTGCACTGACAGTGAAGTTCTAATATTCACCTTGATTTAAAACAACATAGTAACTACGTGATAAATTATATATATTCGTGTATGTATGTATGTATTTACTTTTGGAGAAGTATTTGTCACCCTAATATATATTACTCATACTTGAATATGTGGGCTTCTGAGGTAAGATGAGACTGAAAATTAACAGAAACATCAAGAAAATTAAAAACTTAAAATTAGTGTTAATTTGTCACACATCTCACATATGGGCAATATAAGATGTTGTTATCTATGGTCTAGCTTAATTGTAATATTTTTGTCCCACATCTCATATGGATATATATCAGGAGCAATGTCCTTTTAACTTCACGCATACAAAATCATATTGAACGCAATTTCGTTTATCTTACATGCATGGCATGCAGTATAAAAATTTTCACAAATTGTCAGTTAGCAATGATGTGAAGTGAAGTGAAGACGTGCCACCTAGCTAGATCTTGAGACAGATTTCATGGTCAAATGTTGGTAATATGGATAAGGTAGTGATAGAGTAACAGTCGACGTCGACTGGTATTCCAGACAAAAGTGTGTGAGTTAGCTTGTAAAAACCGATATTTAGTAAGTTTAACTTCTTTATATATATATAAAAGAAAGAAAGAAAAAGAAATCATGCATGCGTGGATGAGCATGTCCTTGCAATCTTACCTGTTTTCTAGCACTGAAGTTGTTGAAGACGGACTCAGAACTCTCCGACGTATAAACAGCAAGCCAGCCCCGATGCACTTTTGGATCTCCGACAGGCCCAAGAACATCGTCAGCCACAACCAAATCCGCCTGCATATCCACCACCGCCTCTATACCCGTCATCGTCCCTCTCCAAGCCACCAAAATATCCCTCCTCCCCAGCGCAACCTTTCCTTCCTCCGTCGCCACCGCCACATATCCCATCCAACTGGGCTCTCCAGCTGCTACCCAGTCCAGCACTTCGATTTCCGCTCTCGCGTAGAAGAACTTGGTCACCTTGTACTTGAAAGGGTTGGCCTTCTCCAGCCCTACCTTGGAGAAGAAACTATCATCAGGAGGGTACCGGCTGAACCCGAACCATTTGGAGGTGGTCAGGCGGTTGTAGGCGTCCATTGTCGCCTGAACTCTTTCGCCGTAGTGAATGACATAGCGGCAGAGGTCGGTGTCCGGAGGGTCCAAAAGGCCTTCCCACTTGTTCTCGCCGCTCAGTTCTCTCCATCGTTCCGCTATGTTTCCCATTTTGCTTTAGTATTTGTGACTGGTTCATGCAGTGTGCAGAGTTCTACTAATATATACGACCAAACCAGATCCGTGCGAAATAATTATGTTACATCGTAATAGTAATTTGTGACGACTTAGTTGGAAATTAGTTATAAATAATTAAGTGAATTATATAATAGTATATAGTGTGTATACATATATTAGAAGTATTTGAGGAGAAGAACTATATTAGAAGCAACAGATCACATGAAAGCAAGAAAGCCACATCCAGCTAAAAACAAGAGGCTATAATTGTACTTGTTCGTCTGTAGAGTATATCCATACTCAAAAGCAACATTTCTTTCAAGATTCGTGGAATAGGAGGAGATCAGAGTAGCAATAAAACCACAAATTTTTTCAACCTGTGAAAACAATTCTTGCCCGTAACATAATTTCTTACCAAATATTGTAGAATTTTTGTAATGCCGTATTATTTAAGTTCAACCCAACCATGCTTTCGGTGAATCGGCCAAATCATATTTGCCACACGTGCTATAGTATGTACGTTGAATTACAAAGTTTTGGTTTTGGAGATTTGACAATATCGTTGGTAACTTTCTAATTTGAGAAAAGGTAACTTCCACTGGTGGACGGCCATACCCATATCAAAGGACAGACGCACGAAACATAGAAAAGGTAAACTTTGACCTTAACGGTGAGAAAAGAAAAGTTGGAATAAGTTGAGAATATGATCATTAGCCTCAACTTTCTTCTATGAACCAGTTGAAAGAATGATACAATTTTTTCTTCATCCAGCAAAATTGTTTCCGTGTATTTCAGAGGGTAAAGAGGGAAAAAAGAAAATGTGCTCTGTACTGAAAAATTAATACTATATTTACTTGTGCGAATATTTACTTCCTCATGCATTGAAGAGCTTCCTGAAAGGTCCATCCTTACGGTCTTTAGCAGCTTCAGTCAAAGCAAGGAACCTCTTGAACCCAGTTGTTGCTGCTCCACGTCCCAGAGCAGCTGCTCGGGTTAGGACATCTTCTCGAGATGCCATGAATCCAGCTGAGGCAGGATTTGAAATTGCCGGAGCTGCAATTGTTGTGGGAACAGGCGGGGCAGCCGGAACAGGCACAGTAGGAGGTTGTGTGATAGCAGGGGCGCCTTTATTGAAATCGTCCAATATACTCTGCTGGTCTGCTTTCTTAAGGCCCTGCAAGACATGTTCAGATAATTGGTGACACGAATTCACTATGGGATTCATTTTGAACTTCACAGTCGGTTACTTTCCAGGACCAAAAGGTGAAAAAAAATTCCGATCATAACATGACCAATGGGAAACACAGGAAACCAAATCTTTCAGCTAGCCATCACTGGTGAATAATAAACCAAGGCATCATATGGAATTTTTTTTTTGTTTTTTTGTAATCAAAAGCACCCATACAAGATACAAGGGTTAGGAGATACTCGTATGTAAGAGAATGGGGAATGCCCGCTTTTTCAGGATTTGGAAGGTACCCAAACCAGCAGTAGGTTATTATATATGGAAAATACGGGAGGTCGGGGTTCAAACCCTGACTTCTCCCGCATGCCTCTGGCCCTTTAGCTACTAGGCTAATGGGCTGGGGATGACATCATTCGGATTCATTCTTTAGGACCCCTAATTGTACCAGACAAAAGAAAAAGGAGTTTAAGTTATTACCTTAAGCTCCAATACGTGTTGAAACTGTGATGGTGTCCCTTCTGGTAGCAGTGCACGATATGTCTCTGCAACTGAATCCACTGGAGACAATATGACCTATATGATGATCAAGCTAGTTCAATTACTGTAGGAATGCATAATTTTTTAGAACATAAACCAAAAGAGCGACAGTGATTGCGGACCTTCAAAAGAGCTTCAGCTTTGCACATCTCACGACTTATAAATTTAGAATAACCAGCAGCCCCTGATGTCTGTCGAGAAAAATTATGAAAAAGGGGAAGCAGAGTAATTGAACAGCAGCAGCCCCTTAAAATACACATGAAGGTACAAAATTGTGAAAACAGGACGCCGATAAGTAAAATGCAACCATGATCCATCATAGAGGAAGAAATAAGGTACGTTTGACATTACATCATATGCAACTTCCAGGATCGAGCTCGAGCTGATTCAAAAAGTCTCATACAATTACCATAGAACAACATTTTAGATCACATTCACAATGCAGAGAAAATTAAATCAGATCAGCAACACTTGTGATGCAGTCTACGTTGCATGGACATACTAATTTGGGTGATTAGGCCAGAATCCAACAACGGTCAAGAAGAAGATCACTGCAATTCATTGTAGCTCATTTTGACTACAAATACAGCTAAGCTAACATGTTTTGAGGGTTTATGCTAAAGCACAATATTACCTGGCGACCAAGTGATGGTACATCCAGAAGAATTGTTTTAATAGCTTGAGTATCTAACAACATCTGCAACATTATCAAGATGAATGAGCATATCAAAAAACATTTCAGAGGAAATCACCAATGGTGCAATATTTAGAGAGATTGCCATCCAAATTACAGCATGGCACAAGGATTATAGACGTAGGTATTTATTTTGTTCAATAAATTGAAAAATGCCTATCCAGAACCAGGAAAACCTTGTTCTGATCAATTTAAAGAAAGAAACGAGGCACGCTAAATGATATTTTACAAGATGATACATTAGGAATGTATCAAGTCACCCCCGAACTATTTACAATAATCTACTAAAATTTGAAAAATTGGAGTACTGTCAAATATTGACAGACGTAGTTACACTTGGATAATGACTGAGCATTAGAAAGAACCAACAGCATCTTGCAAAAAGACTCCATTTGTTGGGTTAAAACAAAAAAGTATTTCTTGTTTTCCTGATGTTTCCTTATGTTCTCCATGAAATGACTTGAAGGTCAATAAAATTTGGGAAGAGACCAAGATCTAAAATCTAACAAGCTAGACACAGCCAACATTTAACATCAGATCTAACAAAGTCACCTTACAAGGCACCTATCACTGTGATAACAAATTGCAAATTATCATAGCAGTTCACTCAATAGAACAGATTGAAAGAGTTACAGACAGGAAACCGGATTCAAAATGGCTAAAAATCTACTGTGCTGATACCAACAAGTGTAAGCAATGTATGCAAGGAATCATGAGAGGAAAACCAATAGGGATAGAGAGAACAATATGATTAGTACTTGTTGGGCACCAGTTTCAGATATGTGCTTGCACTTCAAGATGTTGTTGCAGAATCGTGGGCCAAGTGAAGATGCCACCTGCAAAACGGAGAAAATTGACACATTGAGATATTGCAAGTACTGCTAATAATAGTTAAACCTGTGCAATGGGACATCAATTCCCAAGGGACCAGTAGAGCAACAACAGAAACAAAGTAAGATTTCATTTCGTTTTTAAAATTATTGCGCTGATAATGAGAATTTTGTTCAGATGGTGAAGTTGAGTGCAGAAGAAGCCAGTGAATGGGACAACGATGTTCCAGATTTGCAGGAAGCTGAAAATTTTTAAAAAGAGTTGAAGGGTCTCAATCAAAGAGATATAGCAATATAAAAGAAAAGCAATTGAAGGAAGTGAGGGAGAGTCTGTTGCTGGTACAGAATAACCAAATTGAAAGCAGAATGGTTGTGTGCTCCAGTTGCAGGGACAAGATGCCAGCAAGAGCTGACAAGACGTCTGAATCCTGAGGAATCCTACCTGCGGCATAGGGCTTGAATTAAATGGCTTCAAGAGGCCAATGAAAATAATAGCTTTTCCATGTGATGATCCAACACCAGTTGAAAAAGAGGAGAATTTTTTTGTGAGCAGGGGTCAGGTAGGCAGACGGTTTAAGAGGAAACAAGGATAGCAGATCAGTTCTTGACCTTTTATAAACAGTTGCCAGGAGAGGGGTGGCAGCACAGGCAGCTTGATGAGCAGGTGGTTAAAGCTGGTCCAATTTTGGATTGCAACAAGGCGGAAGTCCTGAGCCATGATATGACTTTGGAGGAGATTAAAGAAGTCTTGTGGAGTATTGATGACAGGGAGGCTCCTGGGCCGGATGGGTAAAGCTCTGTATTCTTTAAGGTTCTGTTTAGGAATAGCATTAGCATTTAGTGTTAGAGGCTGGAAAAGCTATCCAATGGTAGCTTTTTTAGTGTTAAGAGGATTTTGAAAGCTATCACAACCGCTCATAATCATCTCAACCTCCAACCTAATCTTAAAAGCTATACCCAAACAAAGCATAAGATGGCGTGTTAGGTTGTTAAGAATGCATCATTTGCTGCAGTGAAGTAGTTCAATCACGACAACTTTTGAAACAAATGAATGCAACATTGGTCTTCCTAATTCCAAAGTCTGATGATCCTGAAACAGCGCGACTATTGGCCTATAACTTGCTGCTTTGTTCAGCATAAAATTAATCGCTAAGATTCTTGTAGCAAGAATGCATAGGTCTTGGAGTTCCTTATCCACCCATTGCAATTGGCTTTTGTTAAAGGACTGTGCTAAGAAGAATATCTCCTCCATGTCTATGATCAAGGCAGATATTATGAAGGCCTAGGACTCGTTCTTCTGGAAATTTCTGCGATAGTTCATGAAGGAAATGGGGTTCTCTAGAGTGCTTTACAGAATGGACTGTGGAATGTATTACAACTACATCATGATCTTATTTGCCACAGGGGATAGTTAAGAAAAGTATAACCAGATTCAACCAAATGAGGTTGGAGTCTTCTGTGGTAAGACAGTTTGGAATGCGATGTCTATGCCAAAACATAGAATGATATTGTGGTTGGCATGGGGGAACTTGTGACTTGAGACAAATTACACAACTGGGGTATTCCGATTGCTAATAGATGCCATGTATGTTGTGGGAGAGAGGAGTCGGTGATCATTTCCATGCTTGGAGAGAAGTTGTATAAGGATCCACATGCAAAGAAATCCATTGCATTTGAGGGAAGAAAATCTATTGTTTTCTTGCAAAACAAAGAATACATCCCTTCCTTCAAAAATCAGCAGAACAGCTTTTCTAGTGACTGTACCACATGGGCAGAGCGTAAAAGCGGATGTTTCAGGAGCTTGCTAACTCTGAAGATGGGTTAATTCAGAAAATTATATTTGATGTTTGCACTCGATTGAACCATGTCAAGAATGCTTGTAAGCTAGAATGGAACTAGTCGGCTGTGCTTGTATTTTTTTATTCTTGTTATCTTCGGTCTACATGGCCTTTGTATGCCAAGGAGATTTTGTATTCTTTTATTCATTAATGATATATTTATATTCATCCCCCAAAAAAGTGGAGGGATTCAAAGAGTGTACAATTTGGGCAGATAATCACTATATATAGAGATAAATGCTTGAGTATGTTCTAGTGCAGGGCAAATATGCCACTCATCTTAGGCCAATGAGACAAATCACCTAC
Organism: Aquilaria sinensis; assembly: GCA_005392925.1. Classification (NCBI taxonomy): domain Eukaryota; kingdom Viridiplantae; phylum Streptophyta; class Magnoliopsida; order Malvales; family Thymelaeaceae; genus Aquilaria; species Aquilaria sinensis. The sequence goes on from SMDT01000737.1 coordinate 34,409, forward strand.
TAATGTATTTTTTTAGGCAAATATGCCATCCAGGTGGCTCATTAAAGGTGCACACTAACATGGACACCCCTGCCACGAATCATTGCTGAAGGAGTGGGTTTCGCTCGGCCATGCAAGGGGAGCAAAAGCCCCCATCATTTCCCACTCTAATTTTTTACCGAAAACAACTAATTAAGGCTTAAATCATTTAAGATGTTAAGGTATCAGTTAGACTTTAATCCTAAATTTATCCAAGTCATAACAAGCAAAATTGGAACCAAATTAGGCATATTCGAAGGTTAACCTACATCAAGGGGGGGGAAATTCCCTTATCGTTAAAACCCTTCAATGGGCAATTTTTCCCTAGTATATTAAGTTAGTGGGTTATTTGTCTACTGCAAAAAATCAGTGGCATATTGGCCTCAAAATTTACATTAGTGGACAATTTGTCCCTTGGCCTAAGCTAAGTGGCATATTTGCCCTTTTGCCTTTTCCAAATTTCGAAGAGTTTCTCTACTTTCAACACTTCAATACCAACTCACTACCTTTCAATACTCAACACATGACTTTGGGCTATCTTTGTGACTTCAATTATAGCAAGTAAAACTTTGAGAATTACTTTTGATCACTAAAGGAAAGATTGGTCCGAATTTCTGTGAAGCTCAATGGATGGGCCAAATGAAAAAAGAATTAATCCTTAGATAAAATTGATAAAGGTCAAAATTCGGTGACCTCTAATGTAAGAATCGTCTTGAAATATTTCTTCTCTTTTCTGGAATGCAACAGAGAATTTTTAAGCTTTAGGACTGAAAATTTGGGACCTCTAATGTAATAATCATCTTTATTTTTTTCTCTTTTTGCAATGGAATAGAGAACTTTTAAGTTTTAGAACCCAAAACAGAAAATACTAAGACAGTTTTAGGACTTCTGTTGCATTTGTCCTTGGAAAAAACTTTCAGGACATAGCTACAAGAAATGGAATGTGAATAAAACGAGAATATCATTTTATCATACTCATAATTACCTTGTCCAAAAAATACTGGAAGTGAATTGGAGATAGAAGGCTACCAAGTATAGGAATACTGCTTGTAAGAATCATGTTTATTGCATTTACATACCTACAACAAGGAAAATAAGGTTAGATGTGCAGTTCCCACTTGCTTTAATAGGATTTTAAAAGAAACCTCAAAGTAAATACATCTTACCCTGACTGATCCCCAACACTTTCAAGAGTACCCCATGGAACACGTGCCATTGCAGCCATTTCAGCATCAAATTTAGTTTCCAGGCCTTGCACCAGAGTTCCCAATGCTCTGGTCATAACCAGTTGAAAATCATCCTGCAAAAATGAAGAACTTGTAGATAAGCCAATAAATTCTTACAAAAAATTATATCAAACAGTAGCAAGAATGAACAAAAAGTACCTGAACTTCAGACATGTCGACCCCATCTGCATATTGAGGATCAATGATTTTGGATACACTTTCAGCCAACTCACCGGACTGTCAGTAAATGTAACTGAAGTTAATCTCTAACAGATCAAAGAAATAAAGGTAGAAATGTGATGGACAGTTATAACGTTAAAATAATAGCAAGCAGAAAAACTAAAAGTTGATGTTTACAACAGAGTAAAATAAATGAATGTTTGTCATGCTTTTTGTCACATGTAGGCTAAGTGTCCATTGTCTAAGCCGCTGGATCAGTAAGGATAATTTTTCCTTATACTGTTGGTACGTATATCCTATACGGAATCACATGAAATACCAGTTCAACTGTCACTCGCCACTGAATCAGGTACGTGAGGATCATGATCACATACATAAAGACTATATAACGATAATGAGGCAAACTTAATGGTAAAAAATGCTTAAAAGGGCACCAACAGTCAGTCATGTGCAACCTAGCACAATACCCAACGCCATAGTCGATCAAAATTGAACCTACCTCCTTTTTTATTTTATTTCTTGATTACAATACTTCTCCTAGTGGTTGTAAATAAAAATTATCAAGATTCAAGAGTTGTTGTATCAGGCAAAATAAAGTGCCATCCACCAATTATATCCAAATTCAAATCACCACAAAAATCTTCAACATTCCAAGAAGCACGATTTAGACAATACCAATTGTGTAATAGCACAAACATGCCAACATCAATTTACTAGAAAACATCACTATGTTGGACAACTGACCGTTTTATGGCAATATTCAGCCGAGTTTACAATGTAACATATAACTCTTTCATCCTTGTCAGATGTCTGCAAGGTATAGCCATATACAACTGAAATATCAGCATCAGAACAAAAAATAAGCAACTCTAAAAACACGAAACCTGGCGAGGTTGGTACCTTAATTTGTCCATCCATACCAGTGGCTGCTGCAACAATACCTGTGCCACCCTTTGGCAGTCTTGCAATAAGCTTTGCGGCATAGGCTTTGAGAACTCTTTGAAACACCTATGATGAAGGAAGAGACAGATTAGGTTTGCACATGTTATAACTCTCAAGTAAAAGAAAAGGCTTGCTAGAATCAGTCAATATGAAATATTTTGAGCGATCAAAATGTAAATATTGACAAGATCAAACTCAATCCACTAAAGTATAATAGTTCTCAAGTGAGATCGAACTCAACCAGCCATACACATAGCTTCCAATGCAGTTTTACATGAGAAGACATGAAACATTTAAGTCAACTGTCACTCGGTTTGTGTGAAGCTTCAGCATGGACTAATCAATACACTGTATGTCAAGTCCAACGATAAACTTGCAGATTTGTCGACCAAGTCTTAGGAAGGACACAAGCCAAAGCAATTCATAACACTTGGAGCCTAAGATATGTAAGCTCTACTTTAAGGAGACTCTTAGTTATGTAAATAGACCATGTTAGAAGAATAGGCTTAGTTCCCTGTAATGTTGAACCTTGTTACTTTATGTATTCTGTTCCATCTATTACATAAGGACCATCTGCTTTTTGTCCCTCAAATCTTGTTAGAGTTACCAAACTCAAACTCAAACTCAAAAATAATAGATGGGAGACAAGCTCAGGAGCCATTTCACTTCTCTAACATTTTCTTTAGCTCATCTCATGTTTGACAGATACAACACCGATTTTAAAAAATAGACGGGAAAATTATGTTGCATTTGAATTCAATGAAAAGGCACAGTAGAACTCACTTTAAGCAAGTTAAATAGTGTCTGGTTCTTAGTCAGAGCACTGCACCGCTTTAAGCTTCTCTTGATTATGAGGAACAACTGCCAAAGGACAGAAAGGCAACCAAATCCAATCAGGCAAAATACTTTAGTATATGACATAAATATCAGCTAAACAAAGAAATTGATCAAATAGTCACAGCGAAAAAAGACAAATTACCAATCCAGCAAGAGAAAAGCTAGTCAAAACTAGCATAGGCTAAACAGACAACATATTAAAAATAAAACAATAGGATTTTTTTAAGATGACACATAGAAACATTGGTATATATAACTCCAAATGACAAAAGCCAAAAACAGTTAGGCAACAAATTCTTAATGAACGCCTGTGTGTAAATAAACAAAATCATGTTGTCCATTTGTTTGCCATTCATTTGTAATACAGGGTCATAACACTCTGATCAATATTGGCAGTTCAAAATGCCATCCCATAGTTCATTTGAAAACCCAAACAATAACAACTCTTACCTGCATGCTACTGGATAAAACATTGTTTTGACTTCCTTCTTCAACTTCCCAGGTTTCTTCCTATTGCAAATGAAACTGATAAAGTAAATCTAAGCACAGAGATTCTAGAAATACATATAAATACAGTACCAACATCAAACTACCTGGACGAGTTTCTCAAGATTCTCCATCAGTGTCTTCTCTTCTAATTCTATGTATACATTTAAGTGTGGCTCAAAGCATGATGAAATCATTCCACGGAAATTGAACTGTCACACAAATTCACTAAGAATTTTCATCACTGACCATGCCATGAAATCTAAAAACCAGGAAAAATTTACAGTGGAAAGAGGAACTGAATAACCATGTCTAGTATGCATCAGCAAAACCAAAACCAAATTTCAAGATTTTAAATTTGAACAGTGATGTTGAACATTTCTAATAGTGATAGAATCAAATACTAGTCATATCTTTAGCAAGGAATTGTAATCAGGAACTTGTAAGGCATCTGGTGCTGTGTTACCGCCATTTTCTTTTTTTTTTCCTTCTAATAATATTTGATAATGTGCTATTCCTATTGTTCAACTAGGAAATATAGGGAAAAGAGATATTCCCTGACTAAACTAATTAACATTCATCTTACAGAAGTTGGACCTTTTTTTATCTGATAAACAGTGGCCTTACCCCATAATTACATTGGATGTTAGCAACACTGTAACTGGCCAAGAAAATACTACTCCATCATTTTCTGATTACTTGACCCACTTTTGCAGCAATGTAAAAAAACCACTATTCACCATTTGCCTTTTCTGTAAAAGCACTAAAAGATAAGTCTTTCTAAAACTACAAGAAAAGTCAAAGGGATCAACTTAAATGAAATTGAGGAAGTAGCTTATAGCTGAAGAAAATCAAAATATCACATAGTAAAGCAGCACACATCCAAGACAGAAGCTGCTGCTTTAGGCACAATAAAGATCATTCGGCAGTATGTTATTGCCAACTCTGTCAGTAGACTAAATTTAGAAACTAGAAATTCCTTCAAAAGTGAAACATACCCCAGCTCCAGGTACTGACAAATCTTTGTTTGCATCTTTTTCCTGTCAAAGCAACACAATAACAAACAACTACACTTATTAATTTATGGGATAATTTCTGAATTAGACTGGGAAAAGAATAACTTAGAACATACTTCAGTTTCATTTCCTTGATGTGCAGCAAGCTTTTTTTCATACTTCTTGCGAATATCTAATACACTTTGACCATTAGTCTGAGCTTTACCAATTTCCTCAATGTAGTTCCCAATCTCTCTGCTCTGATTTCCCCCTCCAAATTTTTCAGCCAGTTCATCCTCAAATTCCAAAGTTCGTTGTAGTGCCTAGTAAATATAACAAACGATACCAAACATCAAAACCACACCAGTTACGGAAAATCAGGTGCCCTTGAAAAAGAACCTACTACAGTTGATGAGCAACCCCAAAAACATGTGAAGCAAACTTGTAGAAAGGAGGAAAGCCAAATGAGAAAACCTGAGCAATCAAGGAAGAGTTTTAAAATAGTTTTAAAATATACCATTACCTTCACATACACACTCATCCTTAAAAAGAAAGGAAATGAACTTGCAAACATCACCGACTAAAATCTAATCATTTGTAAGAATTTCAGAAGGCTGACCACTTGGTTTATGTGCCATATAAAATTCTCAGCCCAGAAGAAAAAAGGGAGGATCCTATTATGATGTGAGCCCATAGCACCAGAAAACCAAAGAGTCATAAAGTTGAAAACAATCAAAAAACTGAAGCTCCCTGCAGCTCCCTGAATGGTAATATTCCCTGACGCTGGTACTAACCACTAAAACTCTCCCAAGAATGAGTAGAAACACACTAAGACAAGTGAAATGCCAAAACCTAAAAAAACAACAAATCAAAAAGTATATTGCACAAGTTCTAGAGCACAAACATAAACACAGTATAAGCTGAACATATGGCCTATCAAGAGTAATGGTATAGATCAAAGAACAGGACTTACCAACAACAGTGTTGCAACATCTGGCCTCTCTCTCAGATTTTCTAGGATCCCCTCCACTTGTTTCCTGAAAGCACAATCCCAGAAAAGATAAGTCAAGAGGTTTAGCTTAACATAGTCTGCATAACTTCTAACTCAGTAACTCAGCGGCTCTTCTACATCAATTGTACATTACACAACCTAAGTTTATTTAGAAACATAACAAAATGCTCATGAAACTAAGTGAATAACCCCTGCACGCATGTTCTACTACCAAAACCACCATCACCATAAACACTAAGAAAAATTGCTTAAACATAGATTAATCATTTTTCCCCATCAATTCTGTGTTATGCCCTCAACTGCTAGGCTAGGACTACTTGATCTCAATCGTCTGCATACCTAGTCTTCTTACAGAATTGGATACAGAGGCGATAAGGGACAAGCCATGATGCAGGAAAAATTTTCCAGATTTCTTCGTTTGTTCTCATTCGCCGCTTGATCCATGCATATCTCCGTTCTGTCTTATCCAACTTAGCTAGTTCTGATCACATGTTAATCTTAAAGTTTAGAATGTGAAGAACAGGTTAGGCACTCACTTCAGAAAGCAGATGCACAGAGGAAGAAATCCCCACTTACCAGCTCCTTCAAAGATCTGTTCATAGGAGGTGAGCTCTCTGCTGCAAAAATTATTTACTAACTCCTCTTTAACAGATGGCTCCAAGGCATCAACAACTAAGCAAGCATCAGATAACTGCTGCAGCAAATTACTTTCTTCCATCTCTTTCCCAGTTCCTAAGCTAAAATGAAAACATAGAATCACCAAATTTTGGCCCCACTAAAACAGAAAAGGAATAAGTAATGCACTCAGTCAAATAGAAGAGGTGGCCATTGCAAAACTTTTTTCTCACTAAGCCAGATAAGAAAATCATCAACTAAATCTACTAAATAATGCACTTGACTCTACATGTTTTGTTAAAGGAAATTGCATTTCCTGTATATCTTCTATTATTTCAAGAACTACAATGATAAAAGCTATTCAGTCCAACAAGCCATTTTCATGTCTAATAACCAAAAGCATATCAAGTTAAAGTATCACTCACCTTGAGAAATCAGAAAACACATGTGATTTCAGTATCTGTTTAATATTCTTAAACTTTTCTCTAAGCTCTGTGATTTTTGGAATATCTCTATAGGCATCAAAATGACTGCACAATTGATTTACAGCCTGAAATCCACCATACATCAGAAATTATAAGCCAAAACAAGTAATTAATGAAAACAGAAGGATCTTGCCAAGTCAGTAACTTAGTTTACAAGAAACTAACTAGTAGAAAGAAAATATGTGAAGTGATAAGTATACATAAGAGAAACAGATGAAATAGAGAAACACAAATTGACCAGTAATTAAGTCAGCAAATAAACTCCACGGGAAGCAGATGTGAGCAAACCCCTGTAATACAGCTCAGTCGCACCAAATCAACAGCATGAGTGTGAGGTAGAATTCTTTAGTTCCTATCATCAGATGACAAACATATCTCACAGCAAGCGGAAGGAATATACTCTTACAAGTGTGAACAATCAGTACAAGGTGAAGGTTAGCAGAAAACTCCATAGGAGAAGTTAAGGAAAAGGCTGAACCAAAAGCACAAGAGTAGAAAGCGAGACAGTAACACTCTGCAGGCAGATGACAAGGAAAAAGTAAAAGGACTATGACTCTTCAATAATCATAAATATAAAATCACACAAACCAGATAAGAATAATTCTGTACTCAGGCCAGAAAGATGAAAGGATAAGATTTTGCTGCTTCAACAAAGTCATGAATATAAAATCACCTAAATAGTAAAGCCAGTAAACAATGCATGTTCAGTAATGTCTTCTAGCATCCAACTCAAACTAGTACAATCACTGGAAATACCAAGATGGAACAGAAAAGAACTAGAAAGAACAATATTAAGATTAGTACCTCCAGCTGCACAGCTGCCTCTTTGTACTGTCGTTTTGAAGCCATAACTTGAAGTTGCTCAATGGCAGAAACTGGTGCAGCATGAAAATTGCATGAGTGCTACATATTAAAACATTGGTTAAAGAAGATTATAGATCTTCACCAAAAATGTGTGTGTGCACACACATGCATAAATTTTGTTGATCACATCATCCACATGAATTTGGTATTCTTCACCAAATTCCGACTTGAATATCAATTGATTGAAGAAACAGTCATCACCATACTAGACCTTAATCCCAACTCTGATTGGGGTCAGTGGCATGAAATTCATAGTGTTAATTAACCATTTATAGTTATTTAATGCTACAGGTTCATGCAAAATTCTTAACTGCATAGTTCAATTGATTGAAGAAACAGTAACCCTTTAAGTTATACCACAAGTAATTCTCCTTTAACTAAGAGGTCAATCCATTAATTTCATGCAAAAGGTCATGGTAGAAATACTTATTAAAAGCGTCCATTTCTCAGTAAGCATGGTGAAGGAGCACAGCCATTGCGCTTTAGCCTCAGCTGTCACTCGTACTGATCCCCATACTTCACTAAATAGGGACATGTGGTTCTGCAATAAAGAAGACAGTGGTGAACGAGGAAAGATGAGAAAGACTAACCCAGCATCGTAAGACGATGAAGAGCAGTTATTGTAGTTGTTATATGCTTCTTTGCAAAGTCTAGCTTCTTAATATCACGACATATCTCCTGAACCATCGTCTCACTCTGCTCGGCCTTTGTTTTTATTTCACGAATCTTGTACATAAGTTCCTGAAAGATAAAAAAATGGATAGACCAAAATGGCCAAGACACCACAAAAAAATAAGAAGAAATAAGTAAGTTAAAAAATGTGCTTAATTTTTTTCAATTTTCATGCCATTTTATTTATAATTGAGTGAGAGTCAGGGTTCTCAGCAGTCATGTAATAAGGTAACCTAAAACACAAGTGCCCAAAAATAGAAGAACATGCAATTGAACAAACTTGACCATTTGATAAGCAACAGAGAACTTTCCAGTAAGTAGCAACTAACCTGTACAGCACCGGTAGCAGCAGAGAGATCTTCCTTGGCTTTAGTCCCTGAATTACTCTGAGATCACCATAATAAACCATCAAAATTTGAAAAAGACAAAAAAAAACAAAAACAAAAACAAAAACAAAAGCTAAAACGACTGTGCAACAGGTGGAGCATATTTCACGGATCATGTCCACAAACATATAAAAGAAAAAAAGGGAACATAGTACCTGTTGACGAACAGCGGCCAATATTTCAGCATCTACACGACGAATCTCGCTCTGTATCTTCTGCATAAGTGGCTCGACGCCGGACAAAGACGCCTCTGGACATCAAACACGTCTCACAAGATCAATGCAAGAGTTGGGAACAAATATGACACTTTAAAAAAATCGCCAATTCGATCCGTACACAGAAATCGAAAATTCTCTAGAAATTCAACTTCACGAAACAGCTGAAAGACTGATCGGTAGAAGCAATACCTGTTGGGAACATCTGGTTGATGTACTCCAGAGTGCCCATCTTGTCCATGGCTTCAAAAATCTGAAGAAACTGAAATCAGCGGGAGCGGACCGAATAAACAAGATCCGAGACTTCTAACGCAACTATTCAGTTCGACTCAATCCTGGCTCTGAACTACGAAAATCTGGAAATTGCAGAATCAGAGCGAAGCGAATTCTGAAATGAACGACGGGGCTCCGAAGTCCTAATTCGGTTGATCCGGTAAAACAAGAGGATTGGTTTTGGGCTGACTGGGGCAGGCCTCTTACTATTCTGGACTTGGCCTCTGTATAAACAGCCCAACGGGCCCAAAAAGTCTAATAATAACCGAGTTAACAAACCACCTTCAAACCTGAAGCGAAACCGGTGTTCAACATTTCGGTTTTACCCTCCCCCTCTCAGATTGATCTAGCTACCCAGCTTTTTTATCTAAATTTTACCACTACCCACATTGTTTTACATAAATTCTACATAAATATAAATTTATATTATTATTTTATGAACAAAATATAAAATTTATATTTGAAAATTATAGTTTTTTATTTATTTGTGAATATAAATTTTACTCTCATATACCAAAATTTTACAGATAAAAAATTATTTGATTAATTATGAATGTTATATAAATCAAAGAAATTGGAACATAAAAAGTAGATGATATCAAGTCAATTAATCAAAACCAAGATAACAAACCAAGCCACCAGTCGTACTCATCTGGATTTTTTTGGGTTCTTTTCTAATGTTAATGACAGGGGATGGCTTTGGGGAATCAAACCCGGACCTGCTGCTGTGGGCCTGTGGCTTGGGTATCATATACATATCCTCGTAACAAATGGACCTAGTTCACAATTCGATGGCTTTTTCGGTTTTACCTGGATGGCGGTCTTCTTCGAGTAAAAAACAAAAAGAAACCTTTGGTAGCTACTAGCCTCATCTTCGACTGTAATGGCAATTTTTGTTCCATACCTGTAAATAATAATAAAAATAATTAGAATGTGTTCCGCAGTTCAACACCGGTCAATGAATGAAAATACAATTTTGTTATGCAAATTACATTTACCGAGAGGAGAGAGAGCTAATGAATAGTTATGAATGATTATATTGAAATCAGTTAATGATAAGTTAAAAGGTTTTAAAACATTAAAATTTTTCATTATACCAAAAAAAAATTGAAAATTTTCAAAGTTGTTGGTGACTAATTCAAGAAATATAAAACATACGATATAGGATTTAAAAGGTCATAAATATGTACATAATGTCATATTAGATAAAATATCATGTTTTAAAGTTTGATGATGATGAAGTTTTGATATTATATACATACTCCGGACCTTTCAAGTAATTTATTCCTTGTCATGGACACTGGCTATGACAGTGGAAAAAATGGCTGATTTCAAAGTGAGGGTAAAATGAAAACACTTCACACAGCTTAAGGACCTATTATTTCCTTCAACTACCTTGGATAATGCTTTTTTGGGTAGCAAAATAGAAATGGGTTGAAACCCAAAAAATATAAACCATACCAGCATGTCACTCTGAATCTTATAAACATTAAAAGCTCTACAGGCTTTAGATAATAGAATTACTATTGAGTTTATTTCTACTTAAGCCCATAAGAAAACATCTATTTTACTATAGGGAACTGGAAGCCATGTATTAATGGGTCAAAAAAGCACATATTCACAAGCAAAAACAATAACAACAACAAAACAAAATCAAAAAAGAAAACAACAGAAGCTTTTCTATAAAATGGTCCTAGAACTTTTTAAAAAGGAACCAACTAAAGGTAACGGATGATAATTTGTACTGGGATGAGCGGGTGCAAACTGTTTTCATGATATGTGTGTAATGTTTTTGGGGTACAGTTGTGTTTTTAATGGTTGTCTAATTATTGCCTCACTACATACTGTGTTTTTAATGTATTCGATCAATCATTTCAGCGTAGGGGATACAGTAGATTTTTTATTGTGATTGAAATGAGTTCAAAATATTACATATGGTTGTCACTGATTACAAAGTACAACTAATATAAGCTGAAGATGGGACTTCTATGTGCTCTTATTGTTTTAATCAATCAATGCTTGAGTTCTTTTGTTCTTCCTTGGTTGCTTTTCTTTTCATTCGCTTGGTAGGTCCGAATGTTTCCTGGTAGAAGAGAAATAGGTAAAGTGAGAGTAGGAGTAAGAAGTAGGCGATATTGATGGATGGGAGGATATGTCTAGCGTAAGTATAACTTAATTACAATTTGCGGCCGTGTGTGTTTTGGATCTATTTCAGCCTGTTGTTGTTTTGTCGAGGAAGGGTTCGAACTTCCTTCACTTTTCTTGATGGTAAAATGAAAATGGTTTCAATATATAGATGATATGTAGCTTGTTGGTGCACACAGTAAAATATGAAAGCTTACTCTTTGCCTCTAGTACTGATGGCTGTATCTTGGACAAAACTATCTGCAGGGGTGTCTTCTGCTTGAGTTGCTTATTGAGTGGAGAGGTTTGAAGTGTTATAGCAAACCACCACTGCCAATTAGAAACCAATCATTGGCTGTATTGTCTTCATTGAGAAATCATTTCCAAAAAACAATAACGGGGGTGAAAAAATAATTAAAAATATTTACCTCTATAGGACAAAAACAAGACAGCAACTAACACAAACAGAAAGAATACACCAAAACAAAGTAGAAATAGAAGAAAGAAAACACAAAGTTAACTTGTTGCCTCTCCTTGTAGAGACGAAACGCCTATATATAGGAAACCAATTTCCAGAAACAAATTTTTCCAGGTAAAATTATTCAATAAAAGAATTCAATGCATGAATCAATTAGCTAACAAAGCAATCGCATCAAACACTTCCTTAATCTACACCTCAGCCATCACCGGCCACGTCACAGAGCAGAACATCCTCCGGCGGCCCGTTCGACAAACAATAACCAAGCAACGGACACATACCCCTCAATGAAGATGAATCGAGATAAGCAAGAAGCATCTAGCAAGACTAATGATGATGCTGATAATCTAATGGTTATATATGTTCCCCGATGTGATAAATCACAAACTGGCCACCGCTTTTAAGAGACGCACAGCCAGCGGAGCCACCGTATAAACTTGCAAAATCACGATAATGAGAGCCCGAATCCAGCACGAATAAACACATAAATGATGACTCGACTGCTGTTAACCCAATTAACCGATTTTAGAAAGGAATACTCAAAACTTTTTCACTGCTCAAAAACATCCTTATAGCATCACCAAACCGCGCAACAACAGCGACAAAACACCATCAAACAAAATGTAACTATATCATACCCACACAGCAAATTACATACTGAGAAGTAAATGCCGAGAACAGCACCCTAGCCTACTAAAAAATTGTTGGATTTGTTGGCTCAAAAATTCAAACAGCTTAAAAATTTTAGTTTATTAGGATTTGATTTTAGTTTTCCTATTTTAATGTGATTTGGGTTTGTGTATAACCTATAAAAAAGCTTCTTGTACTAAGGTTTTAAGTAGGAGATAAAAGCCAATGTAGTGAAAAGTCAATGTGTCCGATTAAATATTGAAATTAAAAACTTAGGATTTACTGTTGTGCCTCCTCATTGTATGAGACCTTATCATTTGAACTTTTTTGGTCTTGTTTTCGTAAAGCGGCGAAGGCCCAATCCTAATTGCACACATATACCTCAATGACCTTATGTGTAACTCTTGCCCCGTTTCTTTGAAATAACTCTTTTTCTCACATTGAAAGTTACCTCCGAGGCAACGATTGAGATCAATACTACCAAAATCTCCTACACCATGATGGACAAGATTAGAAACCTTCCCCTCTTATTTTTCCACTATTCCAGAATGTCCTCATAATTGTACTCGAATAGATGTCCAAGGGTAATCATCCCATTCATCGAATCTGGGTTTGTGGATCTCGGCCGTTTCAGGATATTTATGGCAAAGGTTGAATCGTGATGATTAGGATGAGGTGGAATGACGTACAGAATAGAGTTCGTACAACTCTCTCAAATTATGGCAAACTTCAATGGAAATAGCAAATACATATACTTGATTTTGTCTTATGTATGGTAGTATACTTCAAGCAATTAAAGGTAACCCGTAATTTTGACATTCAAGTCTCATGCATATGCAACTAGATAAATAAGTAGGATATCTTGAAAATACTCAAATCATTTTTTTGGCATTGCCTCAATGGTGTTTTTTTTTTTAAACTCATCATCCTTGTATTGGTTGAAAACAAAAATAATATTTACAAAATACAACAAAACTTGGTGCACAGTTGGATAGTAAGCTTTGGAGAAAATTTTTATTACTTCATAAAAATACCTTAGCAACTCAACCAATTTAAAATATTGTTCTCACATGTCTTTGGTGAGCACTTATGCATGTACTCTTAATTTAACAAAGCGAGTCAAAAGATTTACCGAAGGTTGTACATCATTCAACATTTTGAAAGTTAAGTTCTACCAAGTAGGGCAATTTAGTTTAAATCTTTTCCAAGAAAAATTAACCCAATTTTCAATATAAAACATTTTGAACTCACAAGCCAATTTGCTCCTTATCTTTAGAAAAAGTAGTACATTCCGAATTAGGATGATTTCAGTTTGCAAAAGTTATAAACCATTTTGAATATATAAATTTAAAATGCGACATAAGTAATAAACATAGAAAAAAAATCCAATCAAAAGGTGATTTTTATCTCTTTAATCAATTCCTTAACCACAGCATCATTGTTTTCAGCATTGTCAAAAGAAATAGATAAAACCTTATCCGCATGAAAAAACTCTCGCTGAGTTTCTAAGATGCACATCATGATGTTCCAACTTGTATGATTAAATTCCAAGCATTTAAATGCAATGGTGCATTTTGTATAACCCAGTCATCATCAATCTAATGTACAGTCACACAATCATAATTATGTCCTATGGGTGATATCCACAAATTAGATGTAAATAAAACACAATGATCAATCATAGAGAAATATGCTTGTAAATTACATCTCCTAGATTCATATAGCTTAAAACTCTTTTTTCTTGCAATTTGTCTAGATGTTTTCTTATAAGTAGAGTTCAAATTTTTAACAATAAATCTTTCTAAATGCTCATACTCAACTTGTTTGAATAGTTTTTCTATAAGTATCATCCAATTATTAAACCTTATATCATATTTTTTGCTTATTTTTTGTTATAGCAAAAAATACCTGGACTGTCAAAACTCCCCACTCCCATTAACTGGGTTTGTCCACCATAAGTGACAGCAAAATTTTCGTAGACTTCACTCAAATACCGAATGAGCGTTCTCGTTCACATTCCTGAATTGAGCTTGTGAGCGAATTTATTGCTGCAATATTTGCACTTCACAAATCGAGCCATGTCCTCCCACACTTGCTCGAAAATGCATCCATACCAAAGCTTTTAGATTCCCATATTTGCCTTGTGTTACCTCGGGTTGCTAGCTTTGTAGTGTCAGTTGTGACCCTTTGGCATTGGTCAGAGCTTGGGTCAAGGGGATCTCTTCAACGTTATCATTGGAGAATTGATCGTTGAGACCCAAATAGTAATTTTTCATGTCAATGTTGGCATCATTGTCGGCTACCTTTTGAATGTGGACTCCTTGACTTTTGTGGAATAAGCAACCTTAGAAGAATGACCTAGCACTGGTGCAGGATGAGGAGCTTACGTCACCTTTACCGGTGTCTTTCCTTCGTGATACCATTAGCGAGAAAAAATAATTATAGATTAAGAAAAGATTAGGAAAATATTAGCGGGAGTTTAAGAAAATTGAATGAGAACAAGTAGTAAGAATAAGAGAATGTTATAGATGGAGAAGAGAAATTGGTGTAAAGAAGTGTGGGAGTGAGACCCTCTATTTATAGGGGAGTCATAAATTTTGTTTTCTTAAAAAGTCCTAAAAAACTAGTCATTTATAAGAATTAGAGAGAGATAGAAAAGTAAAATGCTTTGAAAGTCTGGAGTCGTTTAGGGGGTTGGCATGTAATTAACCTTTTTTTTTTAAGGAAATTTTGAAACACTGATTGTTGAGGGGTAAATGGCCGACCCAGTCTTATTTCGAGCCCAATCTAAACCTGTGTCGGGCCGGTCTTATTTAAACTTCCCTCTTCCATCAAGCCCATATTCGGCCCACCTTCACCTTAGTAGTCTCTTTGTTGGGTCAAGTCCTGATTTGATCGAGTTGGGCCAAGTTTGGCCTGGGTTTGGCAAGGCCATTGGCCACCTCTAATCGACACCTGACAAATTGTTAGTTCTACATTGCCAACATTGTGAAGGCTGACAGCATAATTGTGCCAATGTAAACTTTCTATTTTTCTACATTATATCCAATTTAAGATTAACAGTAAATATGTCCCGTAACTTTTTAGGACACATTTTAAAAAAATCAGAAGAGATTGCTTCCTTATGACCAAAAGAGACAAGTAATTACGTACCAATAAAAAAACAGAGACAAGTAATTAATTTTGAGACTGAAAGTTATGTTTTAATTTCCCTCAGATCACATAACCAGCGCTGCATAGAGGAGCTGGTTCCAAGTATCCGGCAAGCCAGGGACGCACCAGTGGCTGCAGTCGTTGCCCGAACTGTCGCCGCCATAGGCCGACGGGTGAGCATCTTTTCTTAGCTGAGACAGTGTTGTTATGTCCAACAAGTAAACAGGCTTCTTTATGGCCCCTAGTACCTTGTTCACAACCGCCACGGCTGGGGGTGCCCCTGCTGGGTACACTGACCCGGACAAAGGCTCTTGCTCTCCATAGCAATTCTTTTTTCCTGGGTTCCATTCGTTACCCCTGATTTTCGTCGAGCAAAGCACAAAAACGAGTCAAATTATTGTGTATGGATCAATCCAGGCACACAAGTTATGAATAACCTATTTGAAGCACTCACTGGTAGTGGGTAGGAGAGATGCCTTGGAAGAAGACTTTGGTTGTGGAGGGATCAATGTTGGTGTCAACCCATGTGGCCCATGTGGTGAGGCCCATGTAAAATGCTTCCAAGCGGTTCATGTCCTTGAGCAGTGTCCGCCCATTCCTGACATAATCCCACCTGTAGTGACCAATATATTAGCGCTAAGACTAAACTCACTAACTTTAATTTTAAAACATATGCCTAGGGCCGTAGTGATTCGTTGGGGTAAAGGTACACAATTATTAAATCATTAATCATGTCGCCACTTGATACGAGCAGTATCACTTGACTTAGAAGGCAGGGGCTTAGCACTTAACAATTTACATTTGAGGGAAATTATTGGAAACTGATTATTTTTAAATATAATGATTATTTGATCATTTGTATATTAATTGAATTTAAAAGCCTGAAAAATAATTTTAAAAATAATTTTAGAAGAAATTAAACATTTTTTATTAAATTTTCTTTTTTTTTTAAGCTAGGTAAGGAAAAACGTTCACAAAAGTAAATTAATTTATGAAAAATGTAATTTAAATAATGATTGATTAAATAGAGTATTAATTTTGAAACGACATTAGTTTTAAACGATATCATTTCAAAATCAAGGTATTCTTAAAAGGTTAAAATTTATTAGCTAGATAAAGTGATTTATTAGAGATTTTGAAGTGGACATTACCCTTTTAAGGTTGGCAGCCTAACAAATCCAACAATTACTCATTATAAGCTCATGGAACTATAATTCCATACCTTTTGAAGATATATGTAATAAATCTTTTACACCCCACCTCCCTTTTTCAAAAAGAAAAAAAAGAAAAGGTAAAGAACAAACCAACTAAAAATAAAATGTCAAATTCAAGTGCGAAATTTTCTTGCTCTGGATGACTAAAGAATCAAAACTGAAAAAGAAACAGGGAAGAAAAGGTTAAAAGAGAAGATCTTACGGTTGTGATGATCCAGTATGGGTCCACCAATGCCACGTGTTAAAGATCAGCACGTCCATCCCCTTCCAAGCGTTGCCGGCGTTGATGGAACCCAAATCCAACACTCTCCCGGCATCCTCTTTCACAATGTCCACTAGATACGGCGTACGGTACAAATAAATACTTACTCCATAATCCTGCCCAGCAACAATTTTTTCATCTCCTTAAATCTTCCAATAAATATGCTAGTAAATAGTTAAATTTCATAAAACAAAGCGTACACAGATAATAATTTTATTGCTTTTATCGAGTACCTCAAACTTAAGTTCAAGCTTGAGTCTGGTTTAATTGGACAAAGTCTTAACAGTCATTGTTGAAAAATTGTTCTATATTTTATTCAGTTGAGTTTTGAGTTGGATTGTTTAAGCCTGAACTTGAATTAGGGACAGCGCCACATTATTGAGAGTGGGATAAATTGACAAGGTTGTTAAAATCTCAATTTAAATCTTATAATTTTACAATTTTACAATTCAAAATAAGAAAAATAATTTAATTAAATTTTATTATTAGAATTAGGATTATGATCCAATTCTACAACTATAATTTATAGAAAATAAAAAATAATCTCATGTGGAATTTTGATATTGACAATCTTGATTAACCCTGCTCAATTTTGGCAAAAGCCTACATTTTGTTCTTAAATTATAGGTAAACATTTGTTATGACTCCAACAAATTTTACATGAAGATCCCACTCCGCCACAACTAATGCATGTTTTAGAGTATATGAGGTACAAAAGGTCGGCACGTTGCGGCGGTTACATAATGTCACAATATTAAACAAAATAATAATAAAGAAAAGCAACAAAAATAGTTTGGGCAGTAAGAGAGAAAATGTAAAAACCTTATGCATTAAAGGTTTAACAATTAACTTAGAAAAAAGTTAACAAAAAAAAAGGCTCTATTTCACTAAAAAAATAAATAAACCATGATGACCAATGTTTTAGTTTAGAAAACAATACACTATAAAAAAAAAAGAATCAAGAGATCAAACAAAAACACTATAATTAAGTAATAACTAAGTTTAGGCTCCAAAACGTCAAGTTGAACAAACTCAATGTCTAATATGGGAAATGGAAACAATGCAGGGACTGAAATCGTGTTTCACAAAAAAAAAAGTGAAACAAAATGAAAGTGAGAGAATAGCAAAACAGGCCTCAAAAAGCTATTATTTTTTGAAAATCTAACCAAACTTCTGAAAGAAGTGATCGTGCCAAGAAAAGATAAAGGAAAAACTGAATCAGGTGAAAGAGCGGGTTGTAGCCTAGCCCAACACTAAGGGAAAAAATAAAAAATGCACTATAGTTTATTGTAGAAATAAATAGTGATCGGAAAACGGGTTTTAGAATATAGTGTAATATGTAAGTTTCATAAGCAAGAGGATAAAGTAAAAACTAAAAATAAAAATAAAAATGACTTATTTTCATTTTTATATATTTTTTTATTGAAACCAATTTTATTAAAAACTCAATATTATATAAGTGTAATACTTTATTTAAATTAAAATTTTTGTGATATTATTAAATTTTTATAATTTTTCTTCTATTAGGTATTAAAAAAGAGAATTTATAAAAAAATAATAATTAAAAAAATTCTATTTAAATGGATCGTTGCACCTGTAGAATATTATCTTTCAAATAAAATTATTTTTGGGTAAAATAATATAATAAAAATAAGTTATTTTAAATAAAATTAAAATGAATTAGTGTGCTTGGTTGAGGTTTATCCGCTCTTGTTAAAATTTGAAAGAAAAACAAAATGTTTCCCGGTTCTGAATGGATTAAAAACATCAGTCGTCCCTCACCGTTTTTTTAGTCCCATTTTGCTCCCTAGCCTCAAAATTTTTGGTTCCTAACCTGAAGCAACTTGTTTTTAGTCCCCAACCCAACAAATTATTTCATTTCACTTCCTCTTAGTTTTTTTTTTGTCGGAATCACGGAAAACTTAAAGTTGATGAAATCTTCCCGGGGAAAACTATTTTAGATTTACATAAAGGAAAATTTGATAATATAAATTATTAACTTATTGTTAAACTATAATTTGACAGTTAAAATTTATCAAAAGATGGGTACTTTATAGTTTGAATTATAATTTAGAAATAGATATCGGCTAATGTAGAAAAATTATTTTGTATTTACTAATAGTTTGACAATCTGTAGAAGAGAATAAATATGTTAAAATCTAGGATCACCAGTAGTATAACAAAATCAGTTAAACTAGTATAGCAACATTTGGAGCCGAAATGCATCTGTCCTCACAAATGTTTACTCTTGATTCCACATCCATTAGTAATGAAAAAAAAAATCTATTGAATTCCAACCATCTAAAAAGTTTTATTATTGTCATTTATTTGACGAAAATTACGAAAAAATATTTAATATGATACAAATTATATGATTAAATGTTATTAATTCTTCTCTTTTAGGTAGAGAAAGTAAAAAATTCATAAACATTTAACTACATTCCAAAAATTGTTATTCAATCGCTTCTTTCATCTATACAATATTACCTTTAAAATAAAATTGGTTCTAGAAAAAAATATAAAAATAAAAATAAATTATTCTGAATCAATCTGACTTGACGCAAACGAATTGTACGTAAGTTATAATTCACTTACTATGAAATGGCTTGAAAGCTTACTTGCAGCTGTAAGAACACCATTTTCATGTAGGATTAATCACACATAACCTTAAAGTTATGCCATAATTACATTTGATCTCATAAGGTTTTAAAAATTAAAATTTCTCCTAATATTATTGTGCCCATAGAACATGTCAAGTTTGAGCTCATATTCTAAGGCTACTTGACTTTCAAGCCCACCCAAATGCTTATGAAGTTGAACTCTCAAGGTGTTTGGCTCATCGTGGCACAGTCACACTCTTTCCTTGTATCATTTAATAGCTTTAGTAAGCCCATTTGAGAAGGTTTTATTATTAGTGTTAGAATTTTAATTAATTTATTAATGGTAAAGATTAACCATCGAAACTAAAAACTAAAGCTATAGTTAAATATTTTTTTCAAAACTCTACTACTAAACAATGATACTAATACCAAACGCAGATTAAGTCATACGTGAAATGAAAAGCAATATCAGCTAAATGTGTGAAATTATATGAGGAAGAAATTGTAGCAGAAATTACCCTATGAAAAAAAAAATCTGCAAAAATGATCCCTTTTATCATTTTTTTTTCTCTGCTTTCCCTTTTCATATATTTTCTTTGACTTGATGATTCTGTATATGTCCATTAATATTAAAAAATAAAGCACTAAGATTAGCTTATTAAACATTTCAATAAAATTATTGTACATTATTGACCAAATCATTGTACAATGATTCTAGACCACCCCTGCCCAATTGTTCTACTTATTTCTAAGCTAGCAAATAGTGCATAACAGCTGTGATCAGTTCTTGCTAGGAGAGGTTATTTTCTAGAAAAAAAAAAAAAAAAAGACAAAGAAAAGGGAAGATCCATCTTCACCTTCCGAACGGCAATTATTTATGGGTGAAAACAAACAAAGAAAAGAGAAGTAACAGTAATTCAAATCCTAGTAACGTTTTTGTGGAAATTAACTATAGTATAAATGTTGAAACTTAAAAAATTGATTTTTTTTGCCAATTAAAAAATTGATCAGTCTCTATTATCATAGTCATATAATATAATATTAATCATATTTTACATCATGATCATATCAAGTTTCTGCTGGGACCAAATCACATGTCGCATATATAGCTTCTCATCGAAAACACAAATAACAAAAAACAAAACTCATATTATTATTATTAATCATATTAATCAACCGTTCAGGATTTTCCTATATGTGTCATTCTCAAATTGTGACATTTTCCTTTGAACAATCTCAAATTGTATGTCAATGCAAGTTTTGAAGTTGGATTTGTTTTCAAAATGAATGATAAGTAAATAACTTATGGGATAATTATAATTTGCCCCTGAGGTTTATATGAAATTACACTTTACCACTCCTATTTCAAAAATATATACTTTACCTCTACTTTTTTAATATAATCCCACAGAAGCTTTTAAAATCTTAATTTAAATTATATGGTAGTTATCCTTAAATTATTTTAATCAGTATGATATTTTTTACAGTTGATTAACATTTAAAAAAATACTGTTTTGCATTTACAAAAAGAAAAAATTGATAATTTAAAATATTCATTAATGATAAAAAATAAAATAAAGATTGGAATTATTGGAAGATACCTACCAAGTATCTAAATTAAGATTTTAGAAGTTGTTGTAGAACTGTATTAAAAAAGCAGTAGGAAAAGTGCATGTTTCTAAAATAGGGAGAGTAAAGTGTAATTTTACCTAAACTACAAAGGGCAAATTGTAGTTAACCCATAACATTTTCATACTACAATTTTTTTTTATCTGTGTAATTAGCTCTACTTCTATCGTATTGGTGGTGGCATTTTTCTTCAACAGCACGTTATTATGAAAATAATTTCAGTTATCATAAAAACAGTTAGTGTTAGATCCTTATTTAATTAAAATATTTTCTTTCACGACAAAATATTGGTGAAGAAAAAAAATAAAATTACACTGATTTTATGCTTCTGATTTACCTACACAATACACTGAATAAAAACTCCCGATATACAGCTATGCATAAAGGGACCTAAAATGATAGAATCTGATCATTAGTAGTCTTTTTTTAGTTTTTAATATATTCGGACTTCACCTTAAAATTAGTCTAATTCCTTACGAGGACTGTGATTTAGAACGCTGTGTACTATGGCCTTGCTTAGAAAATCTGGGTACGCGGCTGATTTCGATAGTTATTAGTTAACATTTTAGACGGACAAAAAATCAGGGCGAAATCCCTAATAAATACAAAAAGGGAAGAATTAAAAAGAGAAAAAGAAAACTCGGAGGACAAAACAAAACATTTCCTGCAAAGGCCGAAAGCCAAAAGATGGCGCGCCAAACAGAAATGGTACCTCGAATGTGACAGAAGAAAGCGGCGTGCTTCTGGCAAAGGTGGACTTGGCACCGGGCGCCGCCGCGTGAATCATACAAGCCAGCGACTCCCACATGTTCAAGCTCAGCGAGTCCCCCACAAACATTGTCTTCTTCCCGCTCCACCTCCTCAACAATTCCACCCCATCAAATCTATTCACCCATATACTTATGATTATACAAGTCGTTTCAATTATTTTGGGACGGATAGGGAATAGGTTTGAAGATGGTGTTGGCACATACCTGGGCAGGTCACATGAGTCTGGTTTCCAGGAGTACTTGAGGTACTGCTTGTCGGGTCGCCCGAACTTCAAACAGTCAAATTCGGCATCTATGAAGGGACAGCCAGAAGAATCATAGAGAGGGTAGGAAGGATTGGGTACCCATCTCCCCTGAAATAAATTGCAGCCATTAACAACTGCTTTTCTGGCTCTTAACCTCGTACTGTTATATGAAACATGGTGGTTATGTGCTCTTGCTTGTTGTAAGAATAGAAACAAAAGCAAAACCAGTACCACTTTTGACCCCAACCCCATCTTAGATTTCTGGGGTTTTACAGTGGGGTTCTCTCTGGACAAGAAAGAGAGGAATAAAACACAAGCGGAAATTGTCCCTCACTTGATGAGTTCATTTATAGGAAAACAGAACAAGGTAAAAGGATGGTATAATTCGAGAGTTGAATTAGTTGACCTTTCTACATCCATTCAACACGAACAACTAAAATATAGTTTGTTTTGCATATTTAAAAATCATTTTATGTCATTTAAAAATTAATATTTTATTATCTAATAACCATTCTAATAATATTTGTTTTACAAAGTAATTAATTTTTTAATCTTTTTTCCATACCCTAACTAGAACAATAAGAAAATTTCAAAAGTATTTTAAAAATATTTTAACTCATGACTTAAATAATTGTGGTTTCACATGCAGGGAGGTAGGATTTGGATTTGGAGACACGAGAGTGAGTTTTTGTACTGACATGAATTGGAACTTGGAAGAGAGTTTGGAAGGATTCGTTGGAAGTGCAGTGGTAAGTTGAGGTGCCGTGGAGGCTTTAGCTTTTGATGTACATGTGTTTGGGCAGACAAGTTTGCTTGTTTTATTGGGAAATCAAATCAAATGTTTGTGTTATGGGTGGATGGGGCCCTTCTGCATGTCACGGGGCATGTTAATTATTTACTGCTATTAGATTTTCTTTTTAAAATCCCAAGATTTTGTTTTAATTGGTGTGTAAAGACGTATTTCCAAAAACAATCTCTTAGTTAAACAAAAAAAAGAGAGTACTTAAAAGATGGATTCACATCATATGCCAAGTGGGGGTAATTGCGATTTGCGAGTCGGATTTGATCTAGTTCACTTTAAACTCGAACTGTCACATATAGTTGATCAGATCGCCTGGAACACAAACCGACAAGCAAACCCAGAAATTGATTAAAACTTGAATCTTACAAAAAGTAGTTCATGTTAACGGTTCGGTATGATTAAGTTTTTATGATATCATACCAGTAAAACAAAATAATTTGATTGCTATCATATGAAGGGCATAACTGTTTTTTCAAAGAAAAAGGACACAAAGTTCACACCTTGTCAATGATGAATTGGCGCAGTATAAGAACTTTCAAGGATCTTCTTCCTCCTGTCCAAAGACATCTACAAAGAGCAGAAGCCATTCATAAATTACTGCTAGAATTTTATATATCAGAGACACAAATTATGCAGCTATTATTAAGTATGGGCATCAATGCTTAATATGCAATGAAGACAACATTAATTGCAAAGAACCCAAAGACAGCCCCAGAAACACCAGTCCTTAGCAAATCAAGTCACGAAACAATATTTGCTCCTATACCCGTGAAAATGTAAGAGAACCACACTACAAAAATTCCTTCATCTTCTTCAACTAGCTTTCTTGATCAACCAAATAAAGATACACACATATCAAAATGAATTCAGCGAGATGAAACCTTTTGTAACTAGGAACTCCATCAACCAATCAAAATATGAAATGCTTAGAAAAAATGTACAAGAAAAAAGTTGCTCAAAAGGTGATTCGTGCAAAGTATATGAGCATAATATAATGTCTTTGGTTAGAAAGACAACTTTTACAGGGGCAACAGATATTTTTATTAATCAACATAAATAAGGCAATGAAAGTTGCAGAAACACAGGTCTAACCAATTAGCGTGACAAAAGGTTGATGTCACAGACTGGATCCAAGTAGGATTGGCATGATTTAGGTGTAAATTTAGGTGTAAAGATTGAACCCCCTAAACCTATTTAAAGAGCAAAATGCAAATGAACATACTCCAAATATAGCAGCAACGTTCTCTTAGACTTTTGATAATTTTGTGCCCTTTTTCTTGAAAGAATTTGGCTGCTAGAGAGTTAGGCCCATATTATGTTTTTAGGCTAGGAAAGGTTGGTGTTGGGCTTAACATAAATTTAAAGGGTTCAACTCAATTCATATTAATCAGGTTTTAAAATATTCAAACCTAAACCAAACCATATTTTCATTTTTAGAACCAAAATCGAACATAATTTATGTAAAACCTGCATGCCCAATGGTTTAGGTTAATCGGTTTAATAGATTGAGCAGGTTAGATGAACACTCCTTACCTTAAGTAAGAGTATTACAGATAGCCTATTGGCTAATTGGTATGACACTCATCATTTATTTTGTCTAGTCAAAGTTCAAATTCTAGCTTGTATAAGAAATTTTCCTCTTTGCACCAAAGTTTATGGCATACTTACTAATAGTATTTCTCTTATAACACTTTCTTACAATATAATTCTGAGTACCAAAAAAATAAGAGTATTAAGTAAAGACTAATTTATTTGAGGTATTGTCGAGAGCTGAAATGATGCTTCTTCTTAGGCTTTTAAAAGACCTTTATATTAAAAAATGAGTTGTATAAATCAAGCTAAGTTCTTAAAGTTGCAATTGGATCAATTTATTAAAAAAAAATCAATCTAAAATGTTAAAAATTTGCTAAAATGTGTGTGTGTGTGTGTGTGTGTGCATGCGCGTGCCTGGGTCACTAGGTATAGATACTTTGGTCACACAGAGGTCACTAGGTGTAGATACTTTGGTCATGGTTTTTTCTTTGCTAGTGAGCTACAGTGTATGCTAACAACTTTATTCGAAAATATACACTATTTGGTTCATGAATTAGTTATACATTTTCTACTCATAAGATTTATAGCCTAAGTATCTATTACATTTTATACCCTACTGAAGATGAACACATAGGATTTGAGTGGGAAACCCATCAGATAATTAATTAACTAAGATAACCGTTGAGGGCTGAGAATGTGTTAAGGGGAGATATCCTTTGAATCATGAGGGTAATCATGTAATAAGGAAAGTTTTCCCCCCAATCACAAAGATGCTGGTCCTATGAGAGGTCTCCTAAAATGAGGGGTGAGATACATTCTCTTGATTAAATTACAGCTTCCTTTAAAGCATCATAAGGTTTCCCCTGGATACAACTGGATAGCCCCTTAGCTAATTAGCCTTGTCTTTAATTTTAGGTTCGTTCATCTTTAAGGGTCTTAGGCATCCCTCCTATACTTTGGATATAAACTTAGTACCATCTCTAAGGACCCAAAGAATGACATAAACTACAGCTTGATAAAGACAAGGAAAATAACCATAGTGTGAAGAACACAAGAAATGAAGTCCTTTAGAGTGAGAAGTTTGGACTAGGACGCACCCTTCTAAGTTGTTGGGATAATCATTAAGACTAGAAGGTCTTCCAGAAGGAAATTAAAGAGGCCTGAGGTCACCCAAGTTAATAGGGTGTACCTCGGGCATGTGATCAAAAGGGAGGATGTCTGTATCCTACACCAACATATTGGTCTATTATTGATCACAACTAGGATAGCACTTTATGAAGTGAAAAGAGTTTATGTTGACCAAAGAGCTAGCATCAACACCACTTTCAACCACACCTGAGGCCCCCCCAGCCTATACAAAGGTCTAGTTATGGTGTGGGAAAATATGAGATCCCAATATTGGGGACTATCAACCTACCTTTAATGCTGATGAGGGTCACTTTAAAGACTTAAAAAAGGTACAGTACTCACAAGCAATAGAGTTCTAGGTGTTGGATATGCCTTTTTCTTACAAATGCATTGCTAGGTTGACTTGTACAAGTACAATTTCACATTCATTCAGGTATTCGGTTGCTAGTCTTGACTTTTGCAAGCCTGAGAAAATATATGTGCCACAGAAGGTAGATAGGAAGACATATATGTCACAAGGTTGTATGACTCTAGACCAAGACAGGGCCCAACAAAATGCCATTAAGGATCTAGACAAAGAGGTGTTCAAGAGAAAGACTATACCGCCATCCCAAAGGTCGATGCAGAGAATGTAGAACTAGCTCCCAGGTGGCAAAGGATTTGTCCGTTGAGGTAAAAAGACCCATTGTAGATTTCTTAAAAGCTAATATAGATATTTTTGAATGGTCTTTAAGTGATAGGACTGGAATAGATTTCGAGGTGACAATTCCACAAACCAGGAATGAGTCCATAGGTTCGATCCATAAAATAGAAAAAGAAGGTGATGAGCACCAAAAGATAGGAGTCATTTGGGCAGAAGTCTAGATGCTACTAAAACTAGGGATCATTTATGAGGTATTGTACTTAGAATAATTGGCCAACATCATTTTTACCTGAAAGGAAAATGGATCATGGAGGATGTGTGTGATTACACAGACCTAAACAAAGCTTGCCTTAAGTATCCATGTCCATTAACATCCATTTATTAGTTGGTAGACTTCATAGCCGAATTTAAGGTCTTAAGTCATGGACACCTTTAGTAGGTACAACTAGATTTTAATAAATTCAGGAGATGAGGAGAAAACCGCCTTCACAATTGACAAAAGGGGTCTACTACTACAAAGGATGTCTTTTGGTCTAAAGAACAAAGAGGCCATGTATCAACGATTCATGAACAAAATATTCAGTATAGTTTAAGGTAATTTAATTCAATGTGACTTATTTTTATTTTTACACTTTTTTTTTACCTGTGACCAATATCAAGTAAAAAGCCAACAGTATTTGAGTGTAATAAATCCATTTATTATCATTTTTTATGATATTATTAAAATTTTATAGATTTTATTTTTTTAAAGCATTAAAGAAATTAAAAAAATATAACATTATAAAGATTTTATTTTTAATAGGTTAACACACATATATAATATTAAAATTTAAATTAAATTGACTCTAAATAAAAAATATATAAAATTAATTTAAGTTATAATCAATTGATATTACGATTTCTCTAATATTTTAATGTGATTAATTAAAAATTAGCAGAAATTATCATAAAAAAACACTACTGTACATCATGTCGAACTTGCTTATATTACATTTTTACATATAAGTAGGACCTTAAATCAAGGTTAGCTCCAAGATGGCAATTCAAAATGAAATGATGACAGCTCAACTTTTTGTTTGTGGATCGAATCCAAGAATATTCAATTTCACTTGTGATCCATGAAGGTCCTTGTGAGTGAATAGTTCGTAGAACCTACGTAACAATTGACTACATAATATTGAATTAGAGGTTTAGCGCGAGACAACTTAAATTTATGTTTTTGAAGTCCTTGAATGCGCTTTTAGAAGTTGTCTCAACAATATTATACTTCTTCTTTCAATATATTTGTACCATTTGAGTTTACGTGTAGATCAAAATATGCTATTGTTTTCCTTATGTATTTCAAGTTTGTCCTTTCTTTCTTTCTTTGCCTATTAAGTTTTCTCTCTTTGTCGCTTTCTCTATTGCCAACCTCAGTCTTTCCTTTCGTCCTTGCTAGAGTACTAGTTAGTTATTGTCATGTGTCACCTCCCACCATCGATCAAGCCGTTCTTGATCGCGCTATCGCCTTCAACTTGCTTGAAGCCAGAGTACTAATCGCCTCTTCAATTTGCTGTAACAATCACATTTCGCCTCCTCGATTTTCCCTATCCTTGTCATCCTTAATCTTTGCCATCGTTGCCGTTCTTAATCTCTGGCCTCCTCAATCAGTTACGATTCTCGATCATTGTCTTTTTCTATCTCCGCCCGTTCTCAATCTCTGCCATCACTGCTATTCTTGATCTTCGACCTTCTTGATCTCTGCCATCATTATTATTAATCTCCTAAGCCCTTATCTCCCAGACTCAATTGATGATAAGAGAAATGTGAATCAATTTGAAGTTTTGGTGAGAATTGCAAAGAAAGGCATATTTGTCATTTAAGTTAGTAAAACTTACTAAAAAGGAAAATGATGTAAAGAATTTATGACGGTAAAAAAAAAGTTGTGCAAAGAATATGAGACGTAGAAAATATATTTTTTCTAGTAATTGTAAAAAAACTATAAAATGATTGTGTGTATTAAAAGAAGTTGACAATCATTTCGTATTATTATAAAACATAAAACACTTTTTATCCTCTTAAACTGATGGGAATTCTAAAAATGTTTTGTTGTTTTTGTACTTGCTACCCTAATTGTTGGTTTGCAATTGTGCTGCTAAAAAAAGTTGAATTCTATCTTATTATAAAAGATCCCCACTTTTTAACTTTTTAAACATATGAGATTCTTAGATATGCATTAAAACTATTTATTTCCACATATAGTAATTATTTTTAAATAGAAAATGCTAAAATTATGCATTTTAAGAAAATTGAAAAAAATTAAATATTTTTTTATTAATTTCCTGTTTATATAATGGGTAAAAAAAGTCATAAAAATCAAATTATTTTATAAAAAATTCAAACAAATATAATATTAATTTTCAATTAGTATTACTTGTTATAGATAAAAAATCATTAGAATAAAAATAACAAATTTTTAGAAAATGTAAAACAAAATTTTCCAATTTTATTACTTGAATTATTTCATAATAATTATTTTTAAAAGAATTTACAGAAAAAATGCTGGAAAAGTCAAAATATAGAAGAGGCAAAAGCAAACTATAATTGTCATACTTTCTCCGTCTTGTAATTTTTGCTCCAATTGGGTTTGCACGTAGTTTTAGGTAAGTTAATGTTTTGTACTGGTTTTCTAATTTTACCCTTTCTTCTTTCTCCATTTGATCTGGTTAGGCATTTCATTTATACGGGAGAGGCAGAGGCAGGCGACGGAGGCGGTGGCTAGTGACGGTGCAGGAGGGCAAAGACAATAAGTGAGAGGCATCGGCGAAACCCTCTCCCAATCAATCGTTCACGGCCTCTCCCCCTCCCAATCAGTCAACAATCATTCGCGACCTCCCCGTCTTCGTTAGCTGTTGTCGATTCGCTGTCCCCGTTTGCCATTGTCAATCGATCGTCTATCCTTCGTCGTTGATTTGTCAGCTTCGCTCTATCCTTGATTCACCGTTCTTGTTCACCGTCGTCAATTGCACCGTCCTCAATTCACTGCCCTCATTCGCGTCGTGCTCCCACAGAGTATCGAAGCTCCGTCATTAATCAATCATCTGTCCTCCACCGTCGATCGGTCGTCCTTCGTCCATTGTCAATCGAACAGTTATCCACCGCTCCCTTTGTTGCAAATATCATCTCTCGCTTAGTCTCCTTTCTACATCTGCTCCTTCTCCCAGCCTATCCATGGTTGATCGAGATGATAAGGCACTGATAAGGTGGCTGCCATGGCCGATCAGAGTTAAAAGGTTAGAGGGAAGCCGAAGGGTTGGGGTATTTAGAATCTAATTCTATTTTGGAAAATGAGGTTATAATTATCCTTTAAATGAATAAAGTTTACTAAAAATAAAAATAACATAAAGATTTTGGACATACCTAAAAGAAAAATAAAACAAAAATTTTGGAACGAAGAAAATACATTAGAAGGAAGCGATAACAAAGACATATGGGTTCGGTACCCCCACCTTATAAGTTGAATCTCGAGTAACGACGCCACGCAATAAAACGCCTAGCGGGCCCGACCTTCAGCAACTTGCGCCACCCATCCTATTCCTACGAGTGCTGGTCCCAAAAACTGATGCACTGCCACTTTCAACTCCAACAATATCAACTTGCTTTAATTTCATCCATGTATCTCTATCTCTTACGTTATTACATAATATATTTTAGAAGAAATTACCAAAAACCCTCTGAAGTATACTTAAATCTACAATTTTGTTCTCCTTGTTTCAAATACCTGCATTTGCCCTCATTAATATTTAACTCCGTTAATAGCCGTTATTAATGAAAACAGAAAATATTTGATTTTGCCCTCCTTGCTTTCTTTCTTTGAACCTTTACCCCTTAATTTCTAATAATTTTAATTGCACTCCTCCACTTGATTTGATCGTTAATATCATACCCTAAACCTCCAGACCAACCTTCTTTTTCCCCTCCATTCAAAACTCCTCCCCGCTACCCTTCGCCGGTCCCCTCCTCCCCGTTTCCACCATGGTGCGCTTTTCCTATCCCTCCTCCCTCCTCACTCTTATCCGTCTCTTCCCTCCTCCTCTCCGCCTACTCCCTCCTCTCAACCTCCTTTCCATCTCCTCCCCTTCGATGGCCAGCGGTCCTCGAACGATTGTCTCGCCTTCTTCGGCACCTCTTCATCCCTCTCCTCCGGCTCTCCGGGCCTTATTCTTCCTCTCCCGCAAACCCGCCTCCATTCTCCATCTCCTTCACCCTCGCCTCCATCTCCGTGTCCATATCCAGCATCTTGAGGGTCCGACGAGGCAAGGTGCAGGGTCGTCGAAGGTAATCGACGACAGAGGACGTAGATTTTGGATGCCTATCTCGTCTTCATCGCCATTGCCTATCTGTGGATGATTAGCCCATCTTGTTAGCCCCTTGATTCAACAATGTCCTTATATCTTCTTGGGATTTGGTGAGTTTCTTTCACTTCCTCACTCGTCGGTTCAGCTTCTACGGTGGATGCCGCTTGCTGAGTCCGCAATGTTCTTCTCTGTGGATGCCTTTGGTTTGTAAATTTAGGGATTCGTTCATGATTTGATCGTGAAGTTGATGCTTGTTCTTCTTGCCTTTGTTATCATTTTCTCTTAACTAGAATTTTTTGTGGGAATCGCTCCAAGTTATGGCGGTGGGATCCAGCAACAGGTTTCACGATGATGATTCATTGGATGGAGATGCAGATGATGGTACTAGGATGATGGTGCTAGGGAACTTGAGATGTAGCAGTAGATCAGAGATTTTTTGGTTTTGCCAAAATTTGGCTCCGATGAGTCAGTTCTAGTGGCCAGATTTTTTTTGTCAACTTTTAATTGGAGCTTCTAATTTTTTCACATGTTGACTTATACTATTAATACCGAAATTGGGGTTAAAGTTTATAAGAAGAAAGATTGGAGGACAGATATAAACATTTTCTCTATTCTTTATAACAGTTAATGACAATGTTAACTTATGAGGGAGGCAATTGTAGGTATTTGAAATAGAGGAACATAAGTGTAGGTTTGATCAAACCTCAAGTGATTTTTGGTAAATTTTCCTATATTTTTTTGTATTGGAAATTGAATTAAAAAGTAGTAAATAGATAACGTTTTCCTCAATCTCTTCTCAAGAAAGTTATGAATAAACAACTCATATTTATGTCTCAATATGAATTAGCCATCGTTGGATTTTTTTTTTCCTTTGCTCTGACAAACACTATAACGTTTTCGAAGTAGGCTAGATGCAAAAAAAAAAAAAAAAAAACAATAATAGTAAAGAAAGAAAGGAAAACTTGCATTTTCCAATTCAGTTTGACAGAAATAGAGACTCAAAGGTAAAAGAAATCCAAAATGTGTTACATCCTTCACTGGATGGTTTAATCTTCGCGGATTGTAATCGCTTTGAGTTCCACCCAATCAGTGATAGTTGCTCTAAGATCACGGTACACCATCAAAGGCATCATATCTCACTTCTCACCTCAATTTCTGAATGATTATGATTTAAGGGGATTATACATATAATTTTGCATCAATTGCTATTTTATTGTACCGTATCTGTATAATAACTTTTATAGAAATGTTTATAACACCAAAATGTGCAGACCATCCATGGCCAGAACTGGGTCCTGAATTGTTGGATAAGGGTTGATCAGTTCAGCCTAGGCATTCCTATCCATTCGTTTTATAGCAACAAGCGTTGCTCACAAAGCTCCAACATTACAACCACCTGTGATTGTCTTTGGCCTTGACGAAATTATATATTATATTATATTATACTAAATTCTAAAGAAGGAAACATTTCTACTGTTTATCAACAGTTTCCACCGTGACTTTTTTTTTCTAGCTTCTTCTAATTTATTGTCAAACCCCTCTTTTGGTCCCTAAATGTTTCATATCTGTCATAATGCTCCCACACTTTTGCTTGCTGTTGCCAGCTAGAGGATAGACCATTTGCTCATGGTGACATGATTGTCATATCATAAAGATTGGTGAATATTACTAGCCATAATAAATATTACAGGGATCCAAGAGTATTTTGTCCCTTTTTTGGACACCTTCAAAATGGTCAAATCTCATCTTTAGTCCTTGGATATAATATTTCTGTCATAGTAGTCCCCAACTTTTATGATTTGTCATAATCCTTTTTTTCCCCTTTTGCTAATCAGAATTTTTGTATATACTATAAGTCAAAGGTTTTTAAGGAGAAGGGAATATGGCTATTTTGATCCCTGGTCGTAGGTGTGGTGGGCTTTCAGATTTGAGACATGCACTTTTAGGAAAATAAAATTTTGATGGCATATTTAAATTTAAAATGATAAAACCTTAAATGAAAGTGAAGGATACGCTCTTATTAATCATATTAAATACCAAAAACTTTTTCTTTTACATGGTTTGACTCAGAGTTTTAATTATATAGGTTTGATTCAAAGTTTTAATTAATTGAAACAAATGCACACTTTTCATAATATATGAGCACTTTATATAGATTTGATTTAAAGTTTTGATTAGTTGAAAAAGTTGAACAATTTGTATTATGCATGAGTGCACAATTCTTAAAAAGTTTTAATTTATTGCTAATTTATTAGTGACCAAAAAATCTGGAAAACTTATGCACGTATATTATGTAATATTATCCTACACAATGAACACTAGAAACTATCTTTCTCTTAATGGCTTTATTGAATTGATTAATAAAATTGCTTTAATCATTTTTCATTTGTTATCTTTAATGCTCTTTTTATACTATATAAATACATCTTCAGTTGACTACTCTGTGTACTTATAATTATTTATATTTAGATTTTATTTAATCTCAAGGCAAATCCTATTCTTTTACATTGTTCCATCAATAACTTATATTGATTATATTACAATTAACCCACATATATCACTTACTTCTAAAAGTCATGGGGTTTTCACCGTTCATCATTGAAGATGAACAATTTTTTTTTTTTGGCTTTTGCCTTTCTTCCCCTATTTTTTTAGACACAATTGACTCTTCCTTAAGTTTGATTCATTTTTCATAAAATGATCACATTTTTTAGGGCCCATTTTGTAATTTCTCCAATTTTAGGTTGTCTGGTTAAACGTCGATTTAATCCCTAAGTTTTTACTCTTTCCCATATTAGTCCCTATTTTCCATCAATTTATTTATTCTTTTGGTCCCCAAAATTTTTCTTGATTTTATATACTATATTCTAAAGTAAGACATTGGTTATTATAATTTATTTTTTTATGTTAAGCTATTTTTTACCTTTATTAAATCAATTGTTAAGCTTTTAATACCTAATATTTTTCCATTTTCAATCTTGGTTTACACTTTTTTTGTTGCTTTTCTTTAATTTTTTTTTCAAAATAAAACTTTAATCATTATAACTTGCCTACTTCTAGCTATGGTTTTGATTGATTCAGCTTTAATTAATTTTTCTTATTTTTATCTTTATTAAGTTAATGGTTAAATTATAAGTTTATTAACATAAATTAAGCACAATTTTGTGTTTCAACCATATTATTTTATTATTCATGATTGCATTTTGCAGTATGAATTATTCTATGTGGTTTAACAAAATAATTTGGTTCATAATTGATAAAATTGAAAGTAAATTTTTCTAAATAAATCTCTCATTAATATTAAAAATTAAAATTTAAGTTGATAAAAGAGGAAAATTTCTAGTGAACTATTTTTAATGAAAAAATTATACATTATTTCAAAACACATATGATGTTATGTTTCTATTTACCTAATTTAAGTTCTTGTTCAAGTTAGTTCTGCTTTAATCAAATTTTTTCATATTTTTAATTATCTAATATTTGAATTTTTTGTACTAAATTTATTATAAAAAGTACCCGCTACATCATGCGGACCAACATACCTCGTTATATTTTAAAAAAGGAAAGTTTTTCACTATTCATCAATAATGTTCTTACTGTAGATTAACAGTCTGTTTTTCTTTTAAAAAAAAAAACTTTTCCCGAATGCGATTTGTTCCTTTTTTAAGTTCGATCCTATTTTCACAATGCGCTCTACTTTTTAAGCGCTTGTGTTTCAATTTTCTAGTTTTGGTCTGTTTCACATTTTGTTTTGGTTAAAACTAAGTTTCAGTCTCTAACTTTCTAATTTTTTCATTTTAGACTCTGAGTTACGTTCATATTACATTTTAGTCCTCGAACTTTATAGCTATTTAACTAGATCTTCTATTTGCTCTCTTGGTCCCCAAGGTTTTTTTTTATTATTGTTTTATGTACAATCTTCTAGAGTGAGAGATTGGTGACCAAAATTTGTTTATTTTTTAATTAAATCATTTTTTTATCCTTATTAAGTTAATTGTTAAATCCTTAATACATAAAGTTTTTCCAATTTTTTGTCTTCATCCTAACATTTTTTTGTTGATTTTCTTTAGTGTTGTTTTTTAAAATGAAACTTTAATTATTATAATTTACCTACTTTTGATCTGGTTCTACTTGATTCGACTTTAGTTTGTTTTTTTTTTTTTTACTTTCTTTTGTCAGTTGTTGTTTTTTTTTTTTATCTTTGTTAAGTTAATGATTAGACTATTAATTGATTAACATATATTAAACATAGTTTTGTATTTTGGTCATTTTTTATCATTATTGATGATTAAGTTTTATAGCATCAATTATTTACTTCAAGCTCTATAATTTAATAAATTAATTTGATTTATAATTGTTAAAATTTAAAGAAAATTTTTCCAAATAAAATTTTCATCAATATTAAAAATTGGATTTTGAGTAAATTGCATTCGAAAAGAGCAAAAAAAAAAAAAAATGAGAAAAAAAAAAAAAAAAATGCAGTTCCAGTCCCTAATTTTTTAATCTTTTCATTTTAGGCTCTGAATTACATCTGTGTTAGATTTTGGTTCTCATATTTTATAACCATTTAACTAGATCTTCAATTTGCTCTTTTGGTCCCTAAGTTTTTTATTTTTTATTATTATTGTTTTATGCACTATCTTTTGAAGTAAGGCATCGGTGACCATAATTTATTTATTTTTTATTTAATCTATTTTTTATCTTTATTAAGTCAATTGTTAAATCCTTAATACGTAAAGTTTTTTTTTTTTTTTTTGTTTTAATCGTAATTGCTTTTATTGATTTTCTTTGTTGTTGTTGTTATTTTTCAAAATGAAACCTTAATCATTATAATTTCCCTACTTTTGATATTGTTCTGGTTTCAAATTAGAGACTAAGAGAACAAATAGAAAGATTTGGTAACCCACAAATAATAGTGGATTTTTTTTGTAATAAATTTTAATAATAAATAAATAAAAATTTATCATCAATAAATTTATGATAATTAATTAAAATTTATTTTTTTATTTATTGTGTTCCAAAGTAAAATCTTTGTAGTCATGGTTTGTTTCTTTTATTTTTTTAATCGACCATAGTGACTTTGTTTAGACTTTTTTTTGTTGGTTTTTATTATTATTATTTTGAACAAAACTTTAGTTAATATGAGTTGCTTACTTTTTGATATGGTTTGAACTGATTCATTCTAGCCAATGTTTTCATTTTTTTTTCCCTTTATTAAGTTGATGGCTAAACTTTTAATTCCAAAAATCTTTACATTTTCTCTCTTAGCCTAAAGACGATTGTAGTCACTATTTTTTGTCATTGAAATTCTACTCTTTGTCTTATATTATTAACTTTTTCATATTATTTTTTTCTTCTAAAACAAAATTTTAGTCACCAAAGTTTATCTTTTCATACTTAGAATCTTTCTTTTTTTTTTTTTTGTTTTTTGCTCTCTTTTTACTCTCTTAGTCTCAAAATTTTACTTGACCTTTTTTATTCCAGTTTTTGCTTTTTTTTTCCCCATTTTTATGAAACTTTTTTCCTTCGTTATCACCACTGTTTATATTCATATTTAATATTGACATGGATTGAACCGCATCAACGTATGGGTATCATGAACCTCGTATCTACTACATAAGAGTTGGGAAATACTGTAGATCTACAGTACTTTTTTTTTTTTTTGTAATGTCATACCTCTCTTTCAGCCCATGTAAATTTCATTTCTTCCGTTTTAGTCCCTAAATTCAATATATTTGTCATTTTTGCCCTTTTTTTTTTCTTTTCTTCCCCCCCTTTTTTTGTGCAAATTCAATGTTAAACCCTTACTACCTATAATCTTTCCATTTGCTCCATTGATTCCAAAACTTTACTTTAACTTTTGTGACAGTACTCAAACATTACCTTTTTGTGAGAAAGATATTCTTATCTTAAAAGAGAAAACTTTATTCATTATGGTTTACGTAATTTTGGCCATTTCTTGAACTATTTCTAGACTACTTGGATTTTCATTTTATTACTATTTTTTGTGTCAATAGTAAAACACCATTTAGTTTCTAAAATCTTGCTTTATAACTTATAAATCTTAAAAATTTATTGTATAAAGATTAGACCAAATCTTAGGCCGACTTTAAATCTCATTTTTTTTTATTTTCTTGAAAAAAATTATTTTACTAATAGCTAAACCCACTTTTAATTACTAGAACTCTAAGCTTTCTTCTCTTCAAGCCCAAAATCTATTATTTAATGATTATTATATTGTAGATCTATAGTCCTTTGTAATGACATAACCTCTCTTTCAGCCCATATAAATTTCATTTCTTCTGTTTTAGTCCCTAAATTCAATATATTTTTCATTTTGCTCTCTCTCTCTCTCTCTCTCTCCTTTTCTCTGTTTTTTTTTTCTTTTCTCTTTTTTTTTTGTGTGCAAATTCAATGTTGAACCCTTACTACCTATACTCTTTCTGTTTGCTCTATTGATTCCAAAACTTTATTTTAACTTTTGCGACAGTGTTTAAACATTACCTTTTTGTGAGAAGGTAATTCCTATCTCATAGTAGAAAACTTTATTCGTTATAGTTTGTCTAATTTTAGCCATTTTTTGAACTATTTCTAGACTTACTTGGATTTCTGTTTAAACCCTCAATTTGTTCCATTTTATTACTTTTTTTTTGTGCCAATAGTAAAATGCCATTTCATTTCTAAAATCCTACTTTATACCTTATTAATCTTAAAATTTTATTGTATAAAGATTAGACCTCATTTTAGGCCAACTTTAAATGCCACTTTTTTTTTATTTTCTTGAAAAAGTTTATTTTACTAATTCAATTCCTAGAACTTTAAACTTCTCTCTTCAACCCCAAATTTTATTATTTAATGATTATTATATTATATTTATATTAAACGCTATGACATATTGAACCCCCATAACTCCATAATTTTGAGTTTTGCCTTTTTGGTCCTCACACTTTTCTTTTAGATAATTGCTTTTTGATAATTAACTCTCTGATTTATAGTATTTAAGCTCCTAAAATATTGTTATCTGTCTCCCTAAGTCACAAACTTTGGTTATTTATGATCAAATGCTCAATCAATATATTGCCGCAACAACGCGCGAATACAATTCACCTGGTAAAAAACTAAAACTTAGTATATTTATATTTTGGTAGCTTACTAACTTGATGGTATTACATATTTTTCAGTCTTTGTAATACCATATTGTAAAGTAAGCTTCCTTAGATAACTTGTAAAAGTATCAGGTACTGAAACCTACAAATTGATAGGGAAACAAAATCAACAAATAAAACAGACAGACAAACAAACCAACTAACTCGCAATTGGACTAACGAACAAGCTAGCAAACCAACACATGATTGCATTAGTGCATGATCCAAACATACAACTTGGATGGGCACTCAAACAATCAAAGAATAAAAACACACAAAAAGCTGATCCATCTACAAGTTTCTTTCAATCCGATCCCAACCGTATGAGCCTCTCACCATTGCTATGTCGTTGCTTAAACCGCCATCACATCCACCCAGAAAGCCTGCTGGACATGGCCGATCAAAGATCCAGTGTGCCTGAACCAAACTCACCGTAGAATTGGAGCCGAAAGGACGAGATCACGGAAGTTTGACCAGCCATGTTGGGCCGAAGTCATCAAAGTGCCAACGATGGAGCAAAAGCAGAGGAGAAAGAAGAATCGAACTGGTGAACGAGGCATGAAAAGAAACACCGCTGTCAAGGTTAATTATTGGAAGAAAGCTACAATCTAAAGGAGACGGCCAAATCCAGCTAAAAAACCAGCCAGATTAGGCTGACTGAATTCGGCAGAGAGAAAAATATAGTAGGTGGAGAGACACAGAGAAAACCCTAGAGTTCCTCTATCATTCGGAATTGTGCATATGGTTCAGGGAACAAAAGTGCCCTGTACTCCCATGAACCAAGCAAAGCAATTATCAAGCAATCAAGCATGCCATAAGACCATTCATTTTCCAAAAAATAGTCCAGAGTACTTTAAGTTTATGGTTATCAAGCATCGCAGAATACTTGTTGCATCCCTGTCAGGCAAGTCTGATTTCCTACCAACTGCTGAAAAGCTTCTTCGCTTTCAAATACTTCTCCTGTGAACTCTCTTAAGCCTGAAATCTGGCACTTCCACGATGGAACCATCAAGAAGACTTCACCTCAAAATGAACTTCGAACAATTTTGTCATGAGAGTCTATTAATGGTGCATCGTTTGTTTGGAACAAATGGATCAATGGACTCCTAACAAACTTACATATAAGTTTTGCTTGTGGTTACTTAACTGACATCTTGTACATGAGAATTATACAACTTTCTTGACAAGAAATGGTTGTCACAATTTTTAACATTGGCTCCAATCTGAGGAGGCATGTAAGTGATACATACCTGGTCGTTCCTGGACCAGCAACTGCATCATGTTAAAACCAACAAGTATAGGGCATTGCCAGCAACTGCATCGTGTTAAAACCAGTAAGTATAGGGCATCACCCTGATAATGTGCCAAGCAAAAATGTCAAGCCCATTCATAGTGCCTTAGTGAGGCATTCACGCTGTCACATTGAACTGAGCAGTAATGATAGAACGATTTGGGTAAAAACATCACAAAGTGATAAGAGCTTGTAATGCATACCTCAATCACATGAGTTGATTGAACGAAGTGTAACCACAAAAAATAACTGCACATCTTGCCCTGAATAATTCCACAGATGAAACTTCATCTACCCTTTGATGCCAGGTATCTTCCAACCACATTGCCTAGGCTAGTAATCAATGATTCAGGATCAAAGACAATGCCCACTTTTGGATCTTTTATGGAGTCGATAACAATCTGCATGGAGCCAATAATTTGCATAGTTAATAATCCTGGGATGTATAGTGTTGTTTACAGTAGAAAACTAAAGTTGCTTGTGACTAAAAATTATTCCAAACTAGAATTCACATACAATAAGGTAAACCATAAACCTCTCCCAAAATAGGGCAAAAAATCAGATTGGATTGATACAATTCAATTCTACATATTCTACACTAGTATGAGATCTTCTTTTTCTTAGAGAAAGCACAAAGATGGCCATACCACATCGAATATCCCTTGGCTAGCCAAGGCTTCAACATCTATAGGAACATTGCCATCTTTGGGCACCAAAAGGGCGTTGATATACTGACTAGGCTGCAGAGATATATCAGAGGAAAAACTAAGATACTCATCCATCTAAAGAGACCTCAAATGCTCATCATTATTACTTTGCTAAGGGGTTGATATCAATCATAAATCTAATATCACCTACAAGGTTGTTCAAACGATTGTGAGGATCACCATGCGTTCTATTCAGAGCATCTGTAATAGCAGTTACAAACGAAGAGGCAGAGAAGCCGAATGTCTCTCGATCATGTGTACCATTCAACAACAGTACCTAAGATTTAGGTGAACAAAATCAATTCTTAAACATGCTAATAGTCAAGAAAACAAGTAAATCTAGAATGAAAAGCTAGTGAAACGAAAATCTGACACTGAAAACTGTCTTAAAAGCATTTTTGGATCAATCAACAGAGATAAACATTGGCCTCCCCTGAACTTTGCCAACTTTGACATTTTACCTTCTGAACTTTGACTCAAGTCCACTTGCCCCTCAAACTTTGGAAATTGCTACTTTTTACCCCTCAACCCATTTAAATGGCTGTTTAGGTTATCTGAGAACTGAAACGAAGATAAAATGGAAGATGAACGACTAACTAGCCATTTTTCCCACATAAACCTCTATTTATGTGAAATGTGTTGGATACTGGAATTAAATGAATCATATTTCAGTGCAGACTGCAGGTTTGATTATGTAGATTATACAGGGTTAGTGATTTCCCAAATTGTTCGAATCGAGAAGATTGAAGCAGATAATCAAAATAATATAAAAGTCAAGTCAAATGGTTAGTTAGTCCTTCATCATACGTTTTATCTTCATTTCGGTCCTCATATAACTTAAACAGCCACTGAAGTGCACTAAGGGGTAAAAAGGTACCAATTTCCAAGGTTTGACAGGCGATGAACTCGGGTCAAAGTTCAAGGGGTAAAAGGTCTAAGTTAGTAAAGTTCAAGGGGTGAAAGGGTCTTTAGGCAGATTAAAATTGGTAAACACATACCTTAGGACAAGACCTAGAAGAAATTCTCTCTCCAATACCAAGTAATACCTGAAATAAGTCAGAAAATGAGAAAATTATGAAGCAATAGCCAATAATTTGCGTATATTGCAACAAATTTCTTCATATTGGAAAGAATTTATACACACCAGATAAGAGTAGATTGAGGCAACAAGCCTACAAAAGATCTATGTCAATTGAATATTTCTAATGATTCAGCTCAAGTATCCAAACCACAAAAACACCATTATCATCATGACATCATACCTTGATCTAAGCAATGCAAGAGTAGGTAGCATGAAAGTCGTAATGTAAATAACAATTCATGCTAAGCTATAAAGTGCAAGATTTTAATAGCTACATCAATCCTCTAAGGTTCCAAAAATCTTTGGCCAAAAGAAGGAATAGGGGTCTCAAGAATAACAATAGACTTTGGGAAAGTAGTCGTGAAGTTCTGAACCACCTTTGCTCATATAAAAAATCAGAAATAA
The DNA here is from genome assembly GCA_005392925.1 of Aquilaria sinensis. Taxonomy (NCBI): domain Eukaryota; kingdom Viridiplantae; phylum Streptophyta; class Magnoliopsida; order Malvales; family Thymelaeaceae; genus Aquilaria; species Aquilaria sinensis. Next base: position 75,792 of record SMDT01000737.1, read on the forward strand.
TATTTCCACAAGTCTGCTTGGTTACAGAAAGTTGATGCAAGCATATAAAGATTCAGCCCATTAAACCATAGAAGTTCTTGTTCTATCTTCTTTGTTAGCACACTCCTTCCATTCTTAAAAGATGATCATTTCTGCCATGCCATTAAGTAGATGATTTGGACATAAATATGAATCAAGTTCGCTGATTTTAGCCTTACTTAGCAAAGAAGCAAGGAATATGTATGCAAATGGTGGAACAGTGGATGAGAAAGAATGTTAAATATGGTGCCATGAATATCATCACTAGTGTCCACTAGAAAAAGACCTGCAATATTTCTTTGGATAGAGGAAGCATCAAAACACATTAAACAACAGAAAACACATTACTTTTTTCCCCAAAAAGTGCTGTATACCAAGAAGAAAATTAAGAATGGTACCAGTGATGGGCAGATGGAAGTAAAAAGGGATCCCATAGCATAAACAAAGCAATCCACATTAGTCAACTGATCAAGAACAGCAGGGTTTGCTGAAGGGAAGACCTGATCAAGTTCAAACACCAAAGTCATGCTGGGTTTTGGAAAAATTTAGATTTGCATGTTTTGACAAATAAAGCTAATTATGGCATAGAGCAGAACACTCTGGGAAAATATATTACAGAAACTTTCAGGAACATAGACTCCTAAAAAGTTTCTATGTTCTTTTTCTTTGACAATCATAGTTACAAGGCTACCGAGGTTCAACAAGGATAAGTTGGAAAACACACACCACATACACAAGAAACACAGCTTTTTTTTTTTGTTGGGTACCGACAAGAAACACAATTTATTTATGGAATGAGCCAGGTGTATAACTTACCTCATGCAGAAGGTTGCTGCCCTCACTTGACATGTAGAAAACTCTCTTTATTCTTGAAGGAAGGGCAGGAGCAGAATTCCTGGCCTATCCTTTATAAGAATTGGCACATGATAAGACTTCATTAAATTCTATCCAAATATTCACAAGAGCAATGCCATATCTTATGAAATAAATGTCTCATTTCTTGCATGCACATCTGTGTGCAATTTAATATCACAAAGAATCAAACTTTATCAAGGCACCTTGTTGATGGGTTCCATAGATCCATTGGTTGGATGAGAAATTTCATTTTGACCCCTTATAATAGTTCCATCCTGCATATCGATTTCACAAGTAAATTGTTAAACAGGAAAACATATTATTCCTTTGGTTATTGTAGTTCAATGTCTGAACCAGATATGCTCAACCAAATGGAGCTAGAGAACACAGATTACATTAGACCCGCTCTGGCTAATGAAAGATTGACATTAATATGAATTCAATGAAATAATGTATGAATAAATAAATAACAAGAAAGTGAATGCTAGATATGAGTTGCATATCCTTAAAATGATAAAACGTACCCATAATTCACATCCTAGTGTTAGCCTGTCATTGGTTGAAATGACAGGAAGAACCAAACTTTCTTTGGGAATGTCTGAGACACGTGCAAACAAAAAAATTGCAGCATCTAAGGACTGAAAGAATATGCGTGCTCCTGCAAAGAAAAAATTCCCAATACTGCCAAATAATTGGTCAGTTTAATTATACAAAAACTGTAGCGAAACTTAACTCGTTAAGTAAACTTTGTTCTCATAAGCACATCAAATTGGTCAATGAAGAAACCTATAGACATTTTTCTACAAGACAAAATAAATAAATATCTAAATAAATAAAAGGGAACCTAGAGGCTGCCAGCATAATTATGTTGAAGAAAAGTAATAAAAGGTCTCAACAGCCTCACTATCTGTAGCAGAAGAGATTCTGCAGTAACTAATTTTGTTTAACCATTGACAAAGACACTCTTTGCCTTCATAAGCTCCTGTTATACCATCCAAATTATCTATACATCCAGAGTGGAATTAAAGAAAGGGTTTCCTTCTATTTTTAGTGGTGCAAACAGTTGATGACACCAAAGCTTCATCATCAATACTTCCTGGAACCATCCAGAAAGGGCATGTAATCACCAAAACGGTCTCCCACAACTCTCTAGCCTGAGGACAGTATGGACCCTATAAGAGAAGATGATGAACAAACTCTTCTTTGCTATTGCACAAGAAACATTTGTTTACCCAAACTCGGACACTACAAGAGAAGATGATGAACAAACTCTTCTTCATGATTGCACAAGAAACATTTGTTTACCCAAACTCGGGCCCCTTTTTATAAGCTGTCAACAGTAAGAAGCCTCTCCCAAGCAACTTGTCAACTGAAAAAACTTCCCTTTGCCTAAGTTTGTTGTTTGCAAAATAACCTTCAATGGAAAAGCATCCCTGTCCTCCACGGGAATAAAATGATGGCAGAAACATTTAGCTGTGGAATCACCCAAATTGATCAATTACAAACAGATTACCAATATCTCATCCCACCACTTCTTGGCATACAATAAATTCAGGAAACTGGAAATCTCTTCCAATCATTTGAAGGTTTTATCAGAAGTAGGTTCCTGCCCATTAACCAACTCAACCCAACTGCTCACTAAAGCATTTTTGTTTGCTGATAACAGGAAGATATTATGAAAGCTCTTTGATAAGACAATTTCGTACACCAAATACCCTTTGGAAAGTGGATTGAAGTGCCATCTCCTATCGGAAGTGAATGAAACTCATAAGAGAACTCCGATGTGTTTGCAAACTTCACAACCATAGGGCACATTGACTGGTCCATAGCCTCTGTAATTGGCCTCTCCACACAACAGGTTTCTGGAGTCCCTCAGTGACAAAACCAATAACGATTTTGAGGAAGAGCTTGATTCAACACCAGTTTAAAAACTAGATCCCTCTCCAAAAAGGTCTCTGAACAATGAGCGATTTTAATAAATGATACTTGAAACATCTATACTTACACTCACAAATATCTTTCTTGAATATTCTCCACTTCCTAAATATTACGTGCCAGTGAACAAAAGCAAACTATCTACTGGGAGAAAGACACATTTCAAGTAAATTTTTAGTGCATGTTTCCATAGAAGTACATACAAGGCTGCTGCTCTAAGTGTACAGCATGAATCAGATGCCTTAAAGGAAGAATCTTGATTTCTTCATTGTTTGTTATGCTTTAATAATTTCCTCTTATTTTCTTATGGAATTTCTGCATATATATAAGCCCTGATTTAGCATGCAAAAATGCGTGTTATCGATGACAATTACTGTTACATGTATTACATTAAAATGCTAGCTGGAAAATTTATCAGTTTCATATTTTCTTTTATTATAGTTAGAATATATATCTTTTTGCAAAATTTTACTTCTAGTGATCAGTCCACAATGTATAGAAGATTAAATGAGAAAATGCTTAAGAAACCATTTTTATCATTGCAATCATAAAATTTATATTCAATCATATAATTATATTATATTATGATTATATACCTTACAATAATAAAATTTATTATTCGCTGTGGCTGTTCCCAACCTCAATAATTTTCAATTTTAAAAGAATTGGTTCTATCGCTCTCACATCCACTCCTGCCTCTGATTTATGTGATTTAGTACCGTAACAGTCAATGAAGATGATGACATTGTTGACACTTATGTATGACCCCAAACAATTCATCCTAAAGTTAGTGTACACTGCACAGCAAAGCAACCTGGCACCCAAGAAATATGTCTGAATAGGTTGAATCGATAGAGCATTCCCTTTTATCCAAGATTCTCTTCACTCTCAATGAAAATTGATACACACCACGTTTTAGGTGACTCTGGGATCTAATTAGTTGCACAGAGCTTCTTGGTAAATGCACCAAACACATTATAACCCTGATATGCCTATGCTAAAAAGAAATTTGAAAAAAATAACGAAACAACAAAAAGAAAGTGGAAACATACAACCAAATTTCAGCATAACATGGATAAACATAACGGACCTGCCATTACTGAAGCAAAAAGATCCACTAGGCCTTCGTAAAATCTGCATTCATGGGGAAGGACTCAATTATATAATCAGTTGATCAACCAGAAAAGATTCACCAGATTGAATCAGAAAAAAGGGATCTAATAAACTACAACGTGAACTTCCATCCAACTGAACAATGACACAGAAAAAATGGCACTTCAACAGAAAATCTCACCTCATACTGAAAGTACGTCAGAAAAGCTCGGATGGTTTCACTATATGGTTTTGATACACCTTCCCAAAGGGCATGATCTCCTTCCACAATTTCATACCTGACAAAAGTTTGAGCCCCGAAACTATCATTCAGATCCCTTTTCAAAGATCAGTAAGAAAATCATACCTAAGGTTCAAAAAGTTGACTCTTCTGATAAAAGCATTGCCTTGTTACCATACCATTCTGACTTGGCTTCTCGTGGATTGAGAGGTAAACGGTGACCCAGTAATCTACGGACCGATAGAGCTTCAGAGGTACTCTGATCAGACAACCTCAAGCACCTGGATCTTATATCCCCGACAGCCGGACCGCCAAGCACACGAACAATCTCAGCCGTGCTCCCGCCGTCGTCGGAGACCGGAAGAACATGAGAAACACAAGTTGTCAATTTCTTGAGCTCCTCCACAACTCCATTAAACGCAGTTCCACCTAAAGAATCGCCGTCCAAAAGTATTGAGCACTGAATCAGATTTAAATGCGAAATTTGAAAGTTGAGATGCCGAGGGCGAGGATTATACCGGAAAAGACAAGCAAGGAGGGTTGAGAGGGTGTGGGGCTAGAGGAGCAGCGGCATTGGGCAGCCATGGATTTAGGAATGCGTAGAAGTAGAGGGGGCTTATACGAAAGGAGTCCAACGCCCAAGCGGGTTTCCGCCATGTTCCCGCGATTTCGGGAGCTCTTATTACTGCCGAAACGGGACTTGATTGCGACAATGGAAAAGTAGAGGGTGAATTGTGTGATGTAGGAAACCGGAAATGCGACCATCTAATTTTCTTTGTTTCTCCAGAAATAATCCTGTGCTGATTTATGTGCTAGAACACATTCTAGTACTCCTCTGCTCCCTCTTATCAGCTATCAACTACCATGTTCTCTTTGATTTCTTACCAAGTTTTAAGGAAGTTCTGTTTTAATGAGTTTGGAAAAAAAGATAAAAGGATAATAATAGTATTTTTTTTTTAAAAAACTTTCTAAGGAATGAAAGACAAGTAGTTTGAGATTTTTCAAGAAAAAAAGTAAAGCACAAGTATTTTAAGGCATATGGAGTATTTGATGATCATATTGAGTCACAATAAATTCAAATCAAACCTTACAAGCTGGGCTAGTCATTGTCATCTTACGAAGGAGAGGAGCTGTAAAGAGGTTAAGGATGAAAGAAGTAGGAGATTTGCAGATGAAGTGGAGAGGAGAAGGATGTGGATATTTATAGGCAGACGGTGATAATTTAGCTATCATTTTCTACGATATTCCTACAATTTCTGAGTAGTAGAAAAATCATCACAAGTTATTTCAGACAATTTAGAGTCAATTTATGATTAACGTCTCAAAATCGTAGAAAATACTTTTCGAGTAGCCCGCCCTCCCAACTTTTCCTTTCCCACCCCAACCTATATCCCTTTCTTGCCCTTTCCTGCCCCAACCTCCGCCCTCGTAAGCTTTTGATTTTCCCACCCAAGAATTTTCTCCCCATTTTAATTTTTTATTTTCCCGCTACTGTTCCTACAATTTTCCTAGGATTACATAAAGCTATTTCAAACCACTTTGAGTCAATTTTTCATAATTATCTTAAAATTGTCACAAATATTTAAGATGATTTTCCATCTATTTTTAAAATTAGTGGGAAATTAAAATATTAAAAAAGTACATTAGTGAGAAATTAAAAGATTAAAAGAGTACATTAGTGGGAAATCAAAAGATTATATAGCACTTTAATTTACAAAAATATTAAATTAGTGGGAATTCATATGGATTTGTAATACAAGATACCCAAATTATATATATATATATCATAGCATAATAGTAACAATATACCCCAAACTATTATATATGAATTCATATCAATTGTAGCATAATAGTAACAAAAGTGAAAAATGAAGGAAAATCATAGAAAGCTTTTTCCTACAATTTTTAGATAAAAGTTTTTGCTACAAAATTATTCACAACAAAATCGTAGGAAAAACTTTTCACAAGAAAACCATAGGAAGGTTTTCCTATGACATTTTGACGATTTTATTTCCTTTGGTTTTCACCCCATTAAAATAGTCACATACTTTTTCACGCTTATTTCCCATCAAGTCATTCTAACACATTTTTGATGATTTTTAACATTGCATCACTAAGAGTAACAAAATCATTGGATAAATGCCCATTGACTAGTCATCTTCAACATTTCAGATGGTTTTCCTACGATTAAGATCGTAGCACTCTTATATAGGAAATATTCCTCCCCCTTGTAATGGTATTGTGCTAGTTTGGTAACATCATTTAAAACTCCGAATGTTGCCAAAACATTAAAGTCGTCTTTCCACACCATTTGGTTTCTCCTCAAATGAAAATTTCAAAAATAATAAACTCTCGCCCTCTCCCTTACCCCATGATCAATAGGATGGTATTGGAATACAAATATATATAAGAAATAGGGCGTATATTAGACTTACACTAAAATGTTAATTATTGTAAGTTCCAAAATGATTCTTAATTCAAGTTCATCTAGGAATGTATGCAACAATTCACATGTTAAATATATGTATGATATAAAATATCTGTCCACGTGCGTTGCATGAAGATAGGTACCCATTCCGCATTCTTGCAACTTTGGGGACATTTTGCCCTTGAGATCAATCAATTTGCTTGAACTTCAATTTCTCCTAAAATTGAGGTGCCTCTGTTCTCTTTTCTCATATGTTTTACTTTAAATCTCTTTTAGTTTTTCCTTTTTTTTTTTTTTTTTGTATTTGTCTAGGAAGATATGGCCTTTTCTTCCATGCTTCTTTGTTCTTATAATTCGCAGTTGTTTGATGCCGTGTTGGCTAGATCTATTCGATGCTGATGATAAAAAAAAAAAAAAAAGAAAGATGAAAGAGCTGTGCAAGGAATGGTTAAAAATGGCCGGCATAATCCAAGTTAGAGTACCAAAAAATAGGCGGAAATCAAGTTACCCTTTCGTTTAGCTAGAGCTTAATTGTTTGAATTTAGAGATGATGGATCCCCAAATTTTTGCAGGTGGAGGATTTGGACCCACCAGGATTTCCCATTAAGAGAAAGGAATGAAGCCAACATCACAATTGAACAACCTTGCCATAATTTTTAGAAGTTAATTTTGAGGCAAGAAGAATGCTTGAAACAAGTTAAATTTTTTTTAAGTTGTTGATATTGGCATGATTGAACCATCATCACCAAGTATGATCATATCATCTGCAAATTGGGTGTGAGAGATCATCGACCAGTTATGTGAACCAACATTATTAACTCCATTTATAAGGTTCAATGATTCTATCTACCATTGCTACAATGAGAAATAGGAAATGAGAGGGGGGATAAATTTATCTGGCTGGCCTTGCAGCTTTAGATCCCCCACCAACTTCTCAATCTGTGTTCTGTAAAGAAGAATGGTGCTTTGAAGAGAATAATTTCTTCTACCGATCCACTGCAGCAGCTTTTACCCTTATTAGGTCCACAAATCCACTACCCATCCCCATGAATTAAACTGTAATTTTTTGCAGCTTTATGCTTTGCCCAATAATAAATAATTTCGTGTTTCTATTGCCCAATGTATTCCGGTTTAACCGTATGTGATTTCTAGCCCCACAGGGAACAATGCTCTTCTAAAGACTTCCATAACTAAATATATAAAGAGGCAACCTTTTTCTTCAATTTTAGCCAGAGGAAAATGTTTGTGTCACAAGGTGTTGTATCTAGTGCCTTGATTTTTCAACTCCATGGCATCAACTCTAAAGTTTAAATCACCAAATGTATTACAGTTCTAAGCCATTAGAAGACAATGCAAGAAAGATAACTTTCACCGGTGATTTTTTTTTTTAGTATTCTAAATCAATTATTACAAGTATAAGGAGTTGGGAGGAGGTAGTTACGAAATAGCAAAGGAAATGTCCAATTATCTAGACCCCCAAAAAGCAACAAAATTAGCATTAAATGGCATTGTGTGGTAATGGAAAAGAGGGGAGCATTGAATATTAAACCCTAGGTTGACCTTCTTATCGCTTTTGCCACTTAGGCCAAAGGCACAAGCCTTCACTGATGAAATTTTAGTGATCAGAACTAAATTTGTTACAAAAAGTAGTAGTTTTAGTGGCAATCCAAAGTAACGGTCAAAATATCCAAAGAGTGATTATATAGTGGCAGGGTGTCACTTTTATTTGACACTAAAAGTTACATAGTTGTGACTATCAAATACTTTTGTGACAAGATTAACATAACAAATACTTTGGTTTACTTATATCTAAAATTCTCATAACAGATGTTTATATGTCAACTACAACTAATTTCATCACTAAAATCCTAACTTTTGTCAACTGAAAAAAAAATCACAGTTGACATATGTGACCGAATTATTTGTGATAGTCTTATGATGACATAAAAGACATTTTCTATCCACAATCCTAATTTATGATGACAGAAAACTGCATGACTCAAAACCATATTTTTTCTGTAGTGAAAGATGTTCGGTAATTGAGATTTGATTTCAGACAATAACCAGCCCAGTGCCTAGCATTCTGAGAGTTCCATCAGTTAGATACAGCTTTTGAGTAGTCGTCGGGCTGAAGTAAGAGAGCCAACAATTCAGAAACCCTTTCCAATCCTAAAATGTAAATACTCATAAATCATGAATTAATTAATTAATAATAATAGTACTAAAAAATAAAAGTAAGTATGAGTTTCAAATTTCATAAACCTAGTCCGCAATGTAGCCTCTCTTCTTCCTCCTCATCGTTTATTTTTCTTTGTTTAACGAGTTGATTTTTTCACAATTACTCCACCGTTACTATACTTGATTATCCTTATTCATTTTCATCATTTTCTTCCTCATTCACAAAATTTTTTCATCACCGTTGATAAGAGCGTAATCTAGTTTATCCGACATTTTATGTTGGCTAGATCTAGATGACCCATTTTTTAAATTTGTGGCTACGAGAAGAATTGTGATTGAATAAGGTGTAGAAAGCGGCTGAGATTTAGATGATAAAGTATTTATAAATAATATATCGGGATGATTGCATATTGTTTCGTTTATTTATTTTATTCTTTATTTGATCTTATTTTTAGTTACTTATGAGTTATTTATTCAAAATTATCCTAATTTATTTAGAAGGTTTCAATTCAATTTAATTTTCTTCCATTAATTCTGTGTCGCAAGGATACATAGTATTTTATTAGCAAATTTATATGTCCCTCTTATTCTTTATTGTGTTATGTCATTGGTTTATAATATATTGATTGATTTATTAGTAATTATAATGAAGTATCGTTTTATCAAAAATAAAAAAGAAAAAAAAAGAAAAAGAAAAAAAAAGCAAAATAAAGAAGAAATAAAGACATGCCTTGGCACATGACACATTTGACGCGCTTGATGGCTATAACATCGCCATGCCTCTCTACATTAACACGATCATTGCCATATTATTTCACGTTGACACGTTTTTTCATCTCTAATTATAGATGCATGTCATATTTTATCCAAGAGCAATTTGATAGATCCAAAGATTGCAAACTGAGAAATTTCGATCAAACAAAATTGGATGGTGTTCAAAATAAGTTCAATTTGGACTTTGATTTGGCTTAAATACCAGGATGACTATCAAACTTCCATGAATATGTCAACCAACCCAAATTTTTCTTTATGCTGAAAATAGAATAAAGTTGTAAACAACAAATGTAATTATCTAAAATCTGAAAACTCATCCAGAATGATAGAAATCAAGATAGATCTGTTTTACTGGAGTTGACTAATTACTTAGATTAAAAAATGAACAAACTCGATTGGGAAACACTTTTGATCCAAAGTTTTAGAACTTTTTGACTAAGGTACTCTATAGTTTAGTAGGGAAAACTTTAAAAATTCAATGGATGGATGCACATGAAAACTAATTTGATATATTGATGTACATGTCTTGTAAAAGTTGAATATTGGCCACCATTTGGGACTTAAGCCTTTTGACTTCTATATACTTGGTATGCAGCTAGAGCATTGGCCCTAGCATCGAGTGTATATACTTATCACAAGATCCAGAGTCTAGGGTGTTGCCACCAAGCTAGCTCACAATGAGAGCATGCCTAGACACACACACACACGCACACGCGCACACACACACACACCATATACATATGTAGTGCACAAATTATCATATAAAATTATGTAACTTATACGACAAGATTCAAAATCAAAGAGGATGTCTCATAAATCTTAGTGGGGGCGAATGGTCTTGCTCAACTTGAGAAAATATGGATAGATGGTCCAACATAAACTTCATAAGTATGCAACTTGACTAGTTAGACTCCTTAACTGTAATTTTTTAATTTGGGCTACAATATATATACATTTGGTATTTAGAAGTATACTTACAAGTATACAAAGAAAAAAGTATTAGTAATATAAATAAGAAAAGGGGAATGCCAGTTTTTTCGAGACCTAAAAAATAATCGAATTAGTCTTATATGACATTTTGAGAAAAGGGATGAAGAGACCGTTTTCGAACCTTAGACCTCATTATAATATCTCTTAATGCTTTAGTAATTGGACCAAAGTCGTAAGAACGCTATAATATATGAGTAACACAAGTTGTATAGACTTAGCTTTATCCATGAGTGGATAAAAAAAAAATACGGCATAAGTTGAGGCCCAAAGCAAAGCCAAGCTAAATAATTACCCTGGTCTATTCAATCATAGAATTCAAGAAAAATCATCGTTCTCTTCAAGTCATTTTCTTATAAAGAAAAAACTACCCACTACTGTTTTCGGTTGAACAGTTCAATTTCACTGTCCATCATATACAATTGTCACACTGCACAAGAATACCATCTCCCAACAGAAACAATTAGTCAAATTTTTCAAAGGGAAAAAGCACTCATTTTCCATGATCCATTAAAAAATCAGAATGCCGTTTTCTTTCTTTCTTTCTTTCGTTTTTTTTTCTTGGCTGTAGAAGTGTTGCCCATTTGAATCAATAGTTATGAATCAGTAAGGCAAGCTCTTAGAACTTGTACTAATAACCAATGACTTGAACCTGCTAGAAGATTCACCACCAGCTCCATTAGCCCTCTTAGTGATCATCTCCAAGTTCTTATAAAGACTCTGCTTAACCAAGTTCTTCATCATCCTCTTCCCTTCCAGGGTCTCCCTGGGGCTCGCGGGTGACCCCATCGACAGCCTACTCGACTGAGGCCCTGAATGCGGCCCAATTTTCGCCTGCCTCTCATCCTTGAACCATTGCAACACCTTCGTTGCCCTCTTCTGAGCCAGAGGACTTCCCAGCAAGGACACCTCCAGGAGCACCGGCACAATCCCTGCCTTGGCCATTTTCTCGCGCTGCTTCGAGCTTTGATGGGCTAAGATCATCAGAATGTAGGCGGAGAGCTCTTGGCACTTGGGTCTATCTTCCCATGTTAGGATCTCAATCAAGCTCTCTGGCACCACCGGACTATCCTCCATAGCCTTCTTCCCCATCAATGTGACCACCAAGTGTCCTAACGGCGCTAGGGACTTCTCTGAGTGTTGCTTTGATGAGGAGAGCTTCAAGAGGGTTTGTACTGCTCCATTGGAGACCAGCGCTCCCGCATGATCCAGCACAGAAGAGAGGTTGTACAGAGCCCCTAAACATGATTCCTTGGTCTCAAAAACGGAGCTTGATTCGAGAATTCCAATCAGAAACGGGAGAATCTGCGACGAGATGAGAGGGAAAACCCTTGTGTTTGCCATGGAAGATAGTGATAACAGCAACTCCACAAACTCTTGTCTTGTTGGTTCATCAAGAACCTCTATGTTCTTGGGTAGTTTTGATAGGATTCCAGCCTCTAACATCAATGCCTTGTTCCTGAAGAAACAACATAAATCAAATGTACGTGACATTAGATTTCGTAATAGGACAACTTGTTGGCTCACCAATCTAATACGATACGACACCAAGTCCGTCGGCAACAACATTACCCATTTATATTAGCGCTACATTTAAGTCAACCGATGGGCGATGCAAAAGCATTAGACGACAAATTATCCGGCAAAGAAGTCAGTAAGATTCTCGAGATTCAGGTCAGAGTTAGAAATTAATGGTAGAGATCAACGAAAATGATATTTAAGATTTGATTAAGACACTACCAGCTCTGGGTGGTCGTAGTTAAAGTCCATATTCTGAGACAGCCATGTCGGTTGCCTAACGTTAGGCTTGGAGGACAGAATCCGCTGCTTGCGGACCTAGTGGCTCAAGAACCTTAACTTATTATTATTATTAGTAGTAGTTGTATGAGATTTTAATAATTCCAAACAGAAACCGTCCAGACCTAAAATATTAAGCTTATAAACTTTTGTAAAAAAATATAATTCATTTAAAATAAGAAAAATACTACGTAAATGAATTAAAGTTTGTACAATATATGACAGTATAATATTTGGGGAATTTTGCTAAATAAATTTTATAAATTGTTTATATAGAAGTTTTAATACTCCTAATAGACCTTAGAGATAAAATAAAATATTACTCTAATTATTATTCTGATCAGCTGCTACTAACTTGATTATGGACCTCTTTTCTTTGAAAAAAAAAACTTGATTAGGGAATTATGGAGGCTGAGTAACAAGGAACATGTTCCTACTCCCATCAAGTAATACAACTTGTGAAATTTTCCCGTGGGGTTTGGCACAGTGGCGTAAATCTGGAGTAAGGGACACGACTCCTTATCCCTTGACTCAGGGCGGAGCCAAGAGGGGGGGATAGGGGGTGCCTAACCCCCTAAGTTTTTGTAAAATGTATATATGTCTTATAGGATAAAGCTTATATTACGTTTTTATCTCTCTCATGGCTCCCCCTATAATTCTTTTAGCAAGTGTTCTTTAATAATTTTAAGTAATGAAAGTAGCATTCAGATTCGACAATTTTATTTTATTTTTTTAACATTCTCCATAAATATACTTGATTTTTGTGACTAAGATTAAAAAATTCTAACATGAAATAATTAGTTTTATCATCTTAATAAAAAATTAATTATCTTATATCTTTAAAATATTTGAGAATGTAAGAAGATGACTCTCCATTTCCTTCTCACTTGTTCTACGTCCACACCCTCACACTTTCTCTTCAAACTTTTTCTTGTTCATACATGTTAATACCTTTTTCTCTTTTTACAAGAATTGGAACAAAGGTTAATTATTTTAATTGTTTTCTATATCAATAGATAATTTGATGGTCTTTATTTTAGTAATATTTATGTATAATTCATTCATGAAGTTTTCTAATAATCAATTTTTTATATCCTATGACCGATAATGTATTAAATTTTAGCTTTTTGATGATGGAACATTTTAAATTTTTTTTTTTTCTCATTTGAAAATAATAATTTATTTATTATTTAGCTTAGTTGGACAATTTCTTAGTCAATTTTTGTGTTTGTTTCTTAGGCTGCATTTGCTGAAAATTATTTATAAATAATTATTAGTGATTTTTTTTATATTTTTTAGATTATTTGCTTAGCTTGTATGTACCAATTAGGGCTCTACACTTTATAAGCTCAAAAAATCTCTTTTAAAACATTTTTTTCACAAAAGACAAATGATTTTTTGTATTAATTTTAGAATTTTTAAAGCTGGGTATGGAAAAAGAGTCCATCAAAATATTTTTTTTCAAAAAAATATATGATTCAAGTGAATATTAGATAAGTAGGATATTAACTTTCAAATAATATTAATTCTAATTTTTTTTAAATTAAAAATAATATATATTACATTATTACTCAAACATTTTCAAAATAAAGTCTGGCCTCCTAATTCAAAAATCTAAATCCGCCCCTGCCTAACTCAGGATCGAGCCTCCCCACCCCTTTCCACTTAAACTTCAAAATTTAAATTTATAATATGGGATTCTGTGTATTAAAAAAAAAACTTGTGAAATTATCAAGAGAAAGCCAAGAAACTGGGCGACACACACGTACTCCTGCCTCGCGAGATGCGCACTTCCCGGAAAGTCCAAGATCAACACATAGTGCGGGTTGCTTCCATTTTCAAATCCAATTAATCTTTCCCACTATTATCATCCTAATCGAAAATCCAAAAAATTTTAATCTATTTTTTACCATTCCCCTTAACTTCACACCGAAAAAATTTATTTTAATCTCCATAAATTTCTAATTTAATTTATCAAAAAAATCAATGTGAATACTTTATGAATAAAAAAACCAATTATAAATAATTCTAAATAGTACCGTGCTTCATAAGATGTCAGCTTTTAATCTGTATTACTGTGGATATATTAAAATCCCGAACACTTGACATTAAAATCTAATTGGTTAATTACACATGCGGCAAAACTAATTAAGGATTGATTTGATTGAGATTTAGGAAGTGATCATGTAGCGCGGATTATTATAGAATAGTAAGAAGAAATTAATAATTAACATGAAAAAACCAACTTACTTGAAAGTTCCGTCGGCCAGCTGGATCAAGGCCCTGACGGCGGCTCTTCGGCGGCCGCCAACCTCATCGGCAGCCATGGAAACAAGCGTCTGAATCACTCCAAGCTCCGCCATCAACTTCCTGGCCTTACCATCTTCCTTTGCAAGTCTCCTAATCTCTTCAGCCGCCATCTCCTTCTCATTGGAGCTCCCAAAGTGAAGCCTCTTCACTGACTTCTGCAGCACCAGAGAATCCTCATCACCTACTTTCTCCATAACCCCACCCACTTCTTGCTCCGTCTCTCTGGTGTTGCCCTTATGATCGGACGGGTCGGAGCACGGCCCGAACCGCTTTCGGGATGATCTGGCCTGCAAGAACCGGCGGATTAAGGTGAAGAACCGAGGCTTTGTGCAGGAGAAAAGCCGGAGGGGCCGCGAAGAAGAAGATGAAGCAGTAGTAGCCATGTTGTTATGTGCTAGCTAGAGAGGGAAATGGAAGTCAGATTGGTTTGTTATGGTTTGATTTTATTTGTTTTATTGGAATGGAATAAGGAAGTAGAAAATTAATGGGTAAGTTGGGTGTGGGCTTGACTTTGTGGAGAAGAAGATGACAGAGAAATTTATAAAAAGAGAATTGATGGAAGTGGTGAGGTGAGACATCACTTGGGAGCTTAAGCCCACATGCAATGAAACAGTATTGTCCCCTGTATGTAACCCATTGCCCTGTGACAGATATTTTTTCACTGTTTTATCTCGTTTTTTTATTTTTTTTATGCTCATAATTAAATTACAATGTTGTTGCATAGAGATCGTACAGCAAAATTCTTTTATATAAATTCTGCCAGCTATAATAAATATATACGCCATTAAATTCATTGGCTTATCTCTAAAATTTTAATAATTATTGGAATTGTATTTTAATAGTTATTTTCTATAAAAAGTTATGATATATTTTTTAATAGAATGCATTTCATTACTGTGAAATATCAAACCAAGTCACCAGAAACAAAATCAACTAGCTGGGACGGAAAATCTCCCTTCCACCAAATGAAATTATCACAAGAGAGGCCTAGCTGGGATAAAAATAAATAAATAAATAAATAAGCAGCCTGGTTGTTTTCTCTCAAAGTGTGGTAATTATCACAAAATGCATTATTAGGAAATCTTTTCTTCCATCATCCACTTAATTTTAGATTTAATTCCCACCCGCTCAATCTAGCTGACACAAATGGATGTTCTCCGGGCCAAGGCCCAGATTTAACACCCACCACCAGTGAAGTCTCTCCCTTGCATTGCAAGGTACGGAAAAAAATATCAATATAGTTCCATACTCTCCAAATTTTGAAAAACAACTAGATATATTTCATTCTTCACAAACACTTACTAAATACTCTTATTTATAATGTTTCTAATATATATATATTTATTTATTTATTTATTTATTTATTGTTTGGCCATGGCAGCCTTAATTCTATAACCGGAAAGTTCGGAATAAGCTAGCGTAACGTACCCATTTCTAGAATTTTTTTTTACATGAAGGTAACATCTGCCGACTGTCGGACATGGGTTCGTTCAGCTCTTGCTTGCAAGCGATTTATTTATCATACTATTTATTTAAATACCATTTTTAATTAAGCAACCTAATTAATTATCATAACTTGTCATGGATCGATCTGGGCCACATTTATGGGCTGTGGGATTCGGGGAAGCTTTGGCCACGATAATCCCAGATTTTATCTAAAAGATTTCAATAACTAACAATATATTCTAATACTAGCATTAATAACGGATTTATTTTCTCCTCTGAGATCCATCCCCTGCATGAATAAAACTTCATAGAGAAAATCCTATGCATAAAAATGCTTTGGATATCCTAACATGCAAGGTTCTTTTCCTTTTTGTTTTTAGTTCCGGAAAGTTCATTCTAATTAATGAGACTCTTTGGCTAGATAAACAAAACTAATGAATCAACTGGATAGAAAACTAATGATTGCTAAAATGAAAATTTTACTGATGAGAAGAGTGAAAGTTGGTAACATATTATATATACTTAAACGCTAAGCGTTGAAAGCGATGTTGGTAACAGTAAATTGGTCTGCTACAGTAGTTCGTTTTAAAAAAGAAATAAATTTCCTGTTTTTATTTTCTTTTTTTATTCCTTTTGTTTTTTTACCGTATGTGTACCTGTTTTTCTTTTCATTTCATTTCATTTCTTTTTGTATGTGTTCTGGGCTTTTGGCCCATGAGGCATTAGAGACCAAACAAAATGAGTAATTACAACATAGGCCCTCAACTGTATATGATATATCATTTGGTCCTCAAACATTGAAATGATGTACTTTTTCACTATATCACAATAGACACTGAATATGTCCTAAACTTTTAGTTTTTTTATTTTAATATTACCACTTAATGAGTAGAAATTTTTTATCTGTAAGAGCTAAGGCTTGATTTGATGCTAATAATAGCAGCGTCTATGCTACAGTAATTTATTTTTTTTTTGCATTTCCTCTTTTATTCTGCAATTGGGTTTTTCTGGCCTGTATTTCATTTTTTTTTCATTTGGGTTTTTTTAGGCCTGAAATTATTTCTTGTGGTAGCACGTCTGCTACAGCATTTTTTTTTTCGGTTAGGCCTGTTTGGTTTTTTTTGTTGTCCCAAAATATGTCCAACATAAAAAAAAGGTAATACCACATAATAGATACCCTATTTATGTATAATAATATCTTTTGATTCTCAAATTTTAAAATCTAGTATTTTTATTACTTTATCCTAATAAACACAAAAGATATTCTAAACTTTTGATTTTTGTGTTTTTGAACCCCAGACTACAAATTAGTTGTCGGTAACATTGAAATGCTTTAAGTTTTTCAAAATCTGTAAATTGATTATGATTTAATTTTGAATTCATAATTTTTCAAATATTTTTCTCACTATAGAATATAGATGTATTTGATATGAAAAATTTGTATTTTTATTGATCAGTCCATAATGAAGTGCAGGTTTTAGGCAACATTTGCCCATATATCCATACATCTTTCATGTATATTAAAATCAATCATTCCTTATATTTTCACCATTAGTCATATTCCTTTGATATTGATCAACTTATGAGTCTAAAAAGTAAATTAATTATGGAAAATCTTACTTCATTTTAGTAAATTAATACACACCCCGCAAGAAGGCGCGGGCTTG
Organism: Aquilaria sinensis; assembly: GCA_005392925.1. Lineage (NCBI taxonomy): Eukaryota > Viridiplantae > Streptophyta > Magnoliopsida > Malvales > Thymelaeaceae > Aquilaria > Aquilaria sinensis. The sequence continues at coordinate 93,520 of SMDT01000737.1, forward strand.
CGTCTATTATTCCAGTAATTTATGAACAATTGAGATAATTTCTATGAATATTTACTTTAAATGTGTTAGTCAAATTGAAGCCTTGCCTTACTCATGCCCTACGGGCAAATTATACTCCTCACCTCATTAAAATACAAAAATACTCAGCTTGTCCTCTCTCTCATCAAGTATCTCGCCACTGTTCTTTATTCTTCTCTATCATTTTGTCTCGATTCCACACAACCGCCCATTGCAGAAATCGCAGCTTGCCACTCACCACTCACCACTTGCCATTCGCCACCAATTTCATCACTCGCTACTCGTTACCGGTCTTACCGCTCGCCACCGTTCTTTCGCCGTTCACCGTGGATCTCGTCCGTTTTCAACTCTACGGCTCACAAAGGGAGGCTGAACCTCATTAGCACCGACCCGCAGGTGAACAAGATGAGGCGAGACCGGTGATATCTTCATGACCAAAAGGATTGCGATGATGATAAATGTGAATCGAAGACAAATGCGACGGCGAGAACAAATGCGACGTGTTTTAAGAATTCTTGGGCTTATGTGGTTTTATCCCACAATATTTCTCCTTTTAACTAATTTCATCCCAACGTTTATTTTTCAGCTAAAATTTATATTTATGGGTACAAATGTAAAAAAAATTAATGTGGAAGAAATCATAAAATTATTTGAAAACAAAAAAAAAATAAATCAGTAATAATTCTACTATTTAATTTTTATATATATGTAACATATTTTGTATAAATCAGTAATAATTCTACTATTTAATTTATATATATATGTAACATATTTTGTACATATCAATCACTTTCTTTATACATTGAGTTTCATATATATCAATTACAATTATCGTAATTTTATTTGTACATATGTCTCACATAATTAAATATATCTGCAACATATCTATGATCTCATTTGTGTATATCTATCATTTACTTTATACATATATTGGATGTTTTAAAAGTTAATGTTGGAATGTAAATATATATGGATATAAGAGGTAAGCGACTGTTTAACTTACCCACTTTAAAAGCTATCATTTTGAAAAAAATTTCAACCTCCCTAGTACTAGATACTAAAACTATTCTCAAAATATAGAGTGATATACTTATCTGAAAATTGCAATATTTATAACCTTTTCATCCTCTAGGTAATTAATAAATGCCAGTACGATCACCGAAGCCGCAAGAACTAGAGATATCAATTTATACTCTTACTCGTTAATACCCTACCCTACCCTACCTGATGAGTAGGGCTTTTATTTTTAATTAGACGGGTTTGGGTATTTTTTGTTTTTGTATCCGCCATATATGGGGAGGGTACGAGTTTAGGGGTCTACCCCCTCGAACTCGGCCCTGTACATCATCCGCATATTTTATATAGCATATAAATATTTAAAATATTACAAATATTATATATACATACCAAATTCTAGTCTTATACAACCTAAATATATAATATAATTATAACCTAATAAAACCTAAACTTCACAGTCATATGAATAGGCTACTATGTTTTCGGTTCTGTTGTATATTCAAGATTGTTATGTTTTCTTTAGTTTCAATTTATATTATGTGATTAATTGTGCAGGTATTGCGGGTATAATACCTGGCCCTATCCGCCTCAACGCGGAAAGGGTTTAAGTGAAAAAATCTTATGTGCTATGGGTTACACGAAGGGTTTGGGTAGAGTTTTTATATTGCGGGTAGGGTTTGGTAATCACTCTACCCTCTCCAAATCCGGCCCGTTAATATCTCTAGCTGGAACCAGATGCTAAAGCCAAAGAGAGAAATGTTGTTAATTAAACGAGTAAACTCTAACTTTTAATTATTGTTTCTATTTAACCCTAACATTTAATTTGCTCATAGTGTATTTCTAACCACATTAAAATATTCTATTTTAGACCTTTATTGGACGGAGCTCATTACCTTGAAATGGCAAGTCAGCATAAAATTATGCGATAAAATGCTAACTTTAAACCCTAAGAATTTTACCTTTCTCACAAAACCCTTAAAGCTTTTCTATTTACAATAGAACCACCATATTCAACGAGAGCCTCCTCAAGTTCAACCCTCTTAACCCTTCACCCCTGTCTGTTTCCCATCCTCCGTCACGGCTACCTTCATCCACCCTACCCTCCGCCTCCGTTTAGATTTTGTCTCAGTCATTTTCACTCTTCAAAATTAATCAGAAATTCTCGACCTCCTTGCCACCACCATCTCAACTTTAAAGTTCAAACACCAAATCATTGCCCGTGGACCAAATCTCACCACTTAAAGAAAGCCCGAACCCGGATTCCTTCCAGCTCCTCGATCCTACCCTGTTCGATCTTCCAGGTGACCTTTTGAAACACGTAGTCAGGTAATTGTTCGACAGGGGAGTGATCTTGCACTAGTCAACGGGATCGACAGAAAATTCGTCGAAGGTCTGGTTCAAGACATGGCGTCAGACTAAATACGGAAGAAGCCTAATTTCGGGCTCCCCAGTCCCAGACCCTTCGTGCTCCCCATTTCAGCTGACGACATTGAATCCAAAACTGGGTTCAGACGCAGAACAGGACGGAGTGCAGCTGTCGACGATGGTAACAGTGGACGAATTGGCGGAGTGGCCGGCAACGAACTTGATTATGGCACAGTTACTGCCATGGTATTGGATTCATCGTTGGAGAAGTTCAACAGTTCCTCGACGATGAAATGGTCACTGCGGGCGGGCTTATTCGACGGGAATTAGGAGCAATAGTTGCTTCCGTGGAAGAATTCCGGCGTTCGCATGGCTAAATGGGTCCTTCGATTGCTCCAGGTGGCTAAATGCGGCTTCAAATGGGTCTTTCTGTTTGCTTCGTCGTCTTGTTTGGAACAAGAACACATTGCATTCGATCATGTACTTGTCCAAATTAGTTTAGGATCCTACGGCTTTGATTTTGTCTCAAATATGTTGCGATAAATGGAATCAGATGGCCACGATACTTTTCCAAATTAGTTTGGGATCCTAGGGGACAGAGAACGGGGCTTGGTCGAGGGTAGGGGCTGGTGGCAGGAGAGGTGGGAGAGGGTTAGGGATGGAGGATGAGGGTAGTCCAAACATTTTTAAGGAGCTTATTATTAGATTTTAAAATTTTAAGAATTCTTTGTTAAATGGAAAAGCTTTAAAGGATTAATGTTAGCATTTTCTCTTATAATCCTATGCTGATATAATGTTTTCTGTTCAAGATAATGACTTTCATCCAACATAGAACAAAAATAGAACATTTTAATAAGATTAGGGACACGCAACGAAGAAGATATAAGTTGGGGTTAAAATAGAAATAATAATTAAAGGTTAGGGTGTAACGCTTGTAATTAACCTAAGAGAAATATTCTCAATAGTTACGTTTGAGCTCTAGATTAAACTTAGACCTCAAATTAGCAATTCAAAATTCCACTTATGATAATATTAAAATCCTCGATAATCTTATTATACTATTGCTAAAAGCTATTTTGGGTTACTATTCAAATGAACGATAAATTACAATGTCTTTCTACTTTTGTCCATTGGTTTTGGGTTGGGCTGCAGCCCATTCTTTTGGTTGAGGATTTTTTTTTTTTTACACGATTGCTTGTTTTAGAAGTTTGGTTGGATTTTTAAAAAATAATAGCTTTTTTAGGGCTTGTCTTGCTATTCTCCCACTTTCATTTTGTTTCTTTTTTGTGAAATGGATTTCCGGTCCCTATATTGTTTCTGTTTTCAATATTATACCTTAAGTTTAATCAACTTGACGTTTTGGACCATAAACTTAGTAATTACTTAATTATAGTGTTTTTGTTTGATCTCTTAGTTTTTTTTTATGGTATGTTGTTTTCTAAACTAAAACATTCGTTACCGTGGTTTATTTATTTTTTTAGTGAAATAGAGTTTTTTCCTTAACTTTTCCTAAGTTAATTGTTAAACTCGTAATGTATAAGGTTTTTACATTTTCTCTCTAGATCCCCAAATATTTTTATTGCTTTTCTTCATTATTATTTTACTAAATATTATGATATTAAGTGGCAAATTTTATCTGATAAATACTGAATTTTTTTTGAAGTATCTGATATTGCAATATCTTTAGCTCTAACCTGCTTACTCAAATAGTAAATTACGATTCATTCTCAAACAATAAAAAAAATAATAAAAATATTATCGAGTTATGAATTTTCTCCTTTTTTTTTTCTTTCTTGGTAAAGAATCGTATTTGTCTGGTGCTAGTTCTTAGAAAATGAAATTATTTAACGATAGTATCATAATTCATGATTTTATTTCAAAAAGAATAATCGTAATTTATTTTCACGGTTAACAATTTGTTTAAAGATCTAAAAATACAATGTTATGTCTAAGGATGAATTATAATTTCCTTATGACATTTAATAATAGTTAAATATTTGGCCCCGGTCCAGAAACCTACCATTACATTATCTGATATCAATTTTTTAAATTATAATTTATCTCACAGCCCACTTTTACTATTTACAAAGCAAAATAATCCATGTCTTAAGTAAACTTTATTTAGGAAAAAAAAACTCTAAACTTGGGGAATAAAAATGTAACAATTATCCAACCTTACAGGAAAAATGAAACTGAGCCTATTCCCAAGCAAGACCATAACTTGCTGCAACACTTGTACACTTTTCCTCAATTGATCAGGTGAAGTCTTTTGCTTATTCTTTTCCAGAAAATTTAGATGTAGAGTTCAAAGCACTTGTTATGATTTACCGATGAAATTTTGGATGCAGCCTTCCGAATATGGATGTTCAGCAGGCCGGACCAGCTCGGGACCGGACCGGACCAGCCGGTTCTGGGCCTAAGATATTTGGGCCCGGGCACAGCCCGGGTTGACACATGCCGGGTCCGTGCCGGGCCTGACCCGGTCCCGTGCCGAGTTGGGCCGAATCCGAGCTAGCCCATTAATTTTTAAATTTTAAATTTGTAATTTTTATTTTTATTTTAAGTTTTAGTTTTAATTTTTAATTTTTAGTCTTCAATTTTAAATTTTTAGTCTTTAATTTTAAGTTTAATTTCATTTTATATTTTTACAAATTGATATTAAAATAAAATAATATAAAAATATTATTGTCGGTATGTTAAAGAGAACAAAATTTTGGTAACTAATGTTTTACCTTTTAAAATAGTACATAAAACAATAACTGAAAAAGAAAAGCTTGAGGACCAAGAGAGGAAATAGAAGATCTAGAGTAATAGTTATAATATGGATTTTTCAATTTTAACAATTATGGACCAAAGTACTTTATTGAACCATGGATCTTTTAAAGTAAATAACTCATTATAAAAATCTCAATCATCAATAATGAAAAAATATGACGAAATACAATATTATGTTGAATTTATGTTAATTAATCAAAGGTTAAATCAATAACTTAATAAAAATAAAAATAAAAGGTAAGAAATTGACCAAAAAGTTTGGAAACTATGATATATTTGATTTTGAGTTAAACCATTTTTTTTAACCTTTATTAAGTCAATTATTAAAACCTTAAGGACTAAAGTTATTTCTTCATGCTAAAGAAACAAACCATGATTACCAAGATTTTACTTTACAAGACAATAAATAAAATAATGACAAAAAAAATTAGAGATAAAGATAACAAATTATGCTCATCAATGTCTTACCTTAGAAAATAGTACATAAACCAACAAAAAAAAATTTGGGGACCAACAGAGTAAATAGAAGAACTAGATTAATAGTTATTCTAAGCTTATCTTTATATTTTGTATAATTACTTGTTTTAAGAGTAAAACACCACCACCGGTGTGAACTTTTATTAATTTTAAAGCCAAACGGCACTTACATACCATGGAACGGGCTTTACATTACTCAATAGCGAAACGTTCCATAAAATTAAATGCAAAATAAAAGGTACGATCTGTGCTAAACAGCAAAATCAGATCAAATACAAAGTAAGTAAATAATGAGCAAGCAGTGGATTTAAGCATCTATCTCATCGGGGTTTTCCTCGTCAGAACTCTTGTTGTCTTGTAATCTTAAAGCTGCAAGACCCCAATCACGGTTGCATATACAAACTTCAACTGCATCTGGTGATAACCTTGCGCGTTTCTCTGAAATGACACGCTTCCCAGCGCTGAAAGCGGACTCCGATGCAACGGTTGAGACGGGAACAGCTAGAACTTCTTTGGCAATGATGGAGAGTATTGGAAATTTGTTGCTTCTTGCTTTCCACCAGTCTAGAATGTCGGTCTCACTATTCTCCCAAACAAGGTTAAGGTATGCGTCCACTTCAGTAAGACCGGATGCGGCAGCATGGGGCCGTTTGAGGAGTTGTTCAGCCGGATTGAATGACAATGAGCCCGACAATGATGAAGACCCGATGGTAGATGAAGTAGTGTTTGCAACCTTATCCTTATGCCGACTGGCATATATCTTAAATAACTCTCGCAAGTGCTCATCAATAGAGGCAGTTATAGCATGAACAGAAATATGTGTCATTTCTAAGAAACTATAATAACCCTCAAGTAGCTGTTGCGTACCCGTGATTCTTACGGTCGGGTCTAGTGCAGATGCAAGTAAGTAGATTGGGGGTATAGTACTGAAATATAAAATCCATTTATCTTTCATGGCCTTAATTGTGTCTTTTAAGAACTCGTCATCTTTGTATTGATTAAAAACCCATGTAATGTTGACCATATGCATTAAAACTTTGTGCGATGTGGGATAGTATATACCGGAGCAAAAAACAGTGGCATCATAAAAATATCGCAGCACAGCAGCCAATTTTGATAGTTTATCCCACATCTCTTGTTTCAAAATCGTTTTCTTTTCTCTGACATTTATAAAACATGTCATGTGTGCAGCAAATGGCATCGCATCCATCAACATCTCGTAAGTGGAGTTCCATCGGGTAGGGCAATCAAGTTTAAAACGTTTCCAACTAAAATCGAGGCCATTTTCTAGACAATATTGCTTAAACTCTTTAGAAACTTTGGTCCTTGACTTAAAATAATGGATTGCCCACCTAATTGGAGTAATTTCATTACTCAAAACTTGAAGACCTTTTTGGACAGCTAAGTTTAAAATATGATATATACACCTAATATGAAAAAATGCGGCATCACGGACAGGTTCTAGTGATTCCTTCAATGTCTCAGCCGCGACATCGTTGTTTGATGCATTATCAAATGTTATGCTAAAAACCTTGTCATGACAAAAAAATTCTTTTAAACTTTCTGAAATTACATTGAATATGTTCCAACCAGTATGATCGACCTCCATCCACTTAAATGCAATGATACGTTTTTGAATGACCCAACTATCATCAATCCAATGTGCAGTTATACAATAATAATCTTGTCCTAGTGGTGAAGTCCACATGTCACTAGTAAATGAGATAGAATGATCAAAAGCAGAGAAGTATGCTTGTAAGTTTGATTTACCAGCTTCATAAATTTTAAATGCCTCCCTTCTAGCAGTAGTCCTAGATGTTCTTTTAAAAGCAGGGTTTAAGTATGATGTAATCCATTTTTCCATGTGTCTATCTTCCGATTGTGTAAATGGTTTTTCAGTTAACATCATCCATTCTACCATGCCTTCTCTACAATCTTTTTGATTAAATTTAAAAATACCTGATCCGCCGGCACTGCTTGCAAGCTGTGTCTGACCGTCGGTACTCGTAGCTGCATCTGGACATAAAGTCGGATGCTTTGATTCCATGTGACGTCTCAGTGTTCCTGTGCCAGCGTTCTTCTTGTGCGAGAGCTTTTGCTTGCAATGTTTGCAATGTGCGAACCTCGAATCGTTTCCATGACTATCCTTCTCAAAAACTTGGTCAAAATGCTCCCAAACCCATGCGGTGAGCCTCGACGTCTTACTTTGTGGCGGAAGTTCGGCTTGATGGCTTGTCGGGGTTTGTTCAGAACCATCTCCTCCACCAACATTCCCTGCTGCCGTTGGCTCCACCTCCTCAACGTCATCATCAGAAAGTTGATCGTCGAGCCCCAAGTTGTATTGACTCATATCGAATTGCTCGTCATCGTCAGTTTGTTGGATATGAGTCCCACGGGTCGTCGGTCGGGAAAGGCCACGGAAAAATGACCTCAAACCGGTGCGGGATGAAGAGCTTGAGGCATTTCCCTTTCCTCTTGATGCCATTTGTGTGACGAAAAATTGAGCAGATCACGAGCCTTGAAAGTAATTGAGAATTGATTGAGAATGAAGAAAATAATATTGAGTGCTTCAAAGAAATGAGAGAATATAGTAGTAGAGAATGAGAGATTGCTAAGATTGGTGTGAAGAAATGGTGGAAATGGCCTCCCTATTTATAGGGGAAGGCCTTTTTTTTTTTGCCTAAAAAACCCTTACAAAATAGTTGTTGGAGGGGGCAAAAATGTAATTTCTGGGGTCAAAAAATGGCTGCCAACCGTTAGAATGACTAATTGTGTAATTTGGCCATTTTTTTGAAATTTTCGGAACGTTGAGGGGAAGGTGACCGTTGCGCCGCTGTCGTGCCGGGCTGGTCCCATACCGGCCTCCGTGCCGGTCCCGTGCCATTCCGGGCCCAACTCCTTCCTGGGTCGTGCCGAGCCCACTTCCAACCTTCATCTTTTCCAAGCCCATAACCAGCCCACAGTTAGCCGGTCTTTAACCGGGCCCATGCCGTGCCGGGCTTGACAGAGCCTGGGCCGAGCTTGACGCGAGCCGATCCCGAGCTGGGCCGTGTCAGGCCAGCCAAATGTACTGCTCTACTTCCAAATCAATTGATATGTGATTTTGATTACCAATTATTACTAACATAAAAACAAAAATTACTAATATTAGTTTTTTTTCCTTTCAACGGGTGAAATATAATACTCTTTTCTCTATCCTTTTAGCTTTAATATTTTTTTTCTATAAATATTAATCCAAATCATAAACACTATTAACAAATATTAAAACCCAAAATCAATATTAAGTACTCCCACTCCCACTATCCCACAAAAATGAGGGGGCAAAAAAAAAAAAAGCATGCACGAAAGCAAAGGTCTATAGTTACGATGGGGGCCGTACGTTAGCTATTGAAGCACATAAATACAGTAATTCAATTCTTCATGATATATATTTGCACAATTCAGTTAGTGTGTGTGTATATATATATACACCATCAACTTTCCAATATATACAGAGATGGGAAATAGGCTGCTGGGTATGGTCAGATTTAAGAGTAATTTGTTAGGGTTATTATGGTTCCCAAGATATGAGTTATTCTTCATTAGGATTTATTTCATTCAAGCTTTATGACTTGTCCCACCTGATATTTCAACTTGCTAAAGTGGAGGTAAAGGTGTTCAGTGTGCCAAGCTAACCTGGTTTAGTCTAGGCCCGGCTCAGGGTCAAATCTAGCCTAGTTCGGTCAAGGCTTGGCTCAGGCCAGCCCAAGGAAGGCACGGAAGAAGGTGGTGCGGTTATGGGCCTGGTGAAAGAGGGAGTCTTGGTGGGCCTAGCTTGGCCTTACCTATAATGGAGCTCAGCTTGACCTAAGCACGGTGGGCCCGGGCTGTGCTGGGCTGGGCCTGAGTGGATAGCTTGAATATCAGTTTTTAGATTCTATTAAAAAGTGGATAAATTACACCATAAGACCCACAAATGGGTTCAACTTACTTTTTGACATCAAATTACCATTTTTTTTCATTAATAATGTAATGATAAAAGTTAAAATTGAAACATTTTTAAAAGTTGAAACTATAAATATTGATTATATATTTTATATTTTACCACAAGGTTAAGGTTTGTAAGTGCCGTTTAGTTTTTATTAATAACCATTGCACCGATAATGATGTTTTTCTCTAAAATTATAATTTAATAAATATTTTTAAAAAAAATAAAAAATTTATTGAGCTAGTCCTCCGATCTAGGGCTAGTTAGGCCCACAATGCACCATTGAGGGGAGGTTTATTTCCTACCCCATCATCCTACGATTTAAAACATATGGAAAAAATGATAGAAAAATCATTGGATATAGATATCTTGACTGATCAATATGAGTTTTGTCTGAGGATTTTCTATAATATTTGATTTGATGCAAACAATTGTGAGACCCTCTTTAATTCCTACAATTTTATGACGCTTGTTTTTCTACGATTTTCCTTCCCTCTGTTATTCCTACAATTGTGTGACATAGATTGGTTTTATGATTTTCCTATTCTCTATTATTCATGTGATTTTGTGACAAAAGTATATGCAATAAAATTAGTCATCTCACCATTAGTTATAAAACCAAATTAATTATAAATCCATTAGTTATAAAATCATATTAATTATAAAACCATTAGTTTTAAAACCAAATTAATCATAAAATCATTAGTTATAAAACCAAATTAATTATAAAACCATTATTTATTAAACCAAATTAATTATAAAACCAAACTAACTATAAAACCATTAACTTAAAGCCAAATTAATTATAAAACCATTAGTTACCATAATATGACTAAGAGTTGTAAGTGCCATGATGGTTGGAGCATAACTCATTAACCAACCTTGTATCAGTTATAATTGTTTTGAAACAAATGGCTTTTTTCTATGATTTTGAGACAACTATCCCTTCCTAAGATTTTATGATTTTGAGACAGCTTGCTCTTCCTATGATTTTGAGATAGTTGGCTTTTCCTACAATTTCCTACCATTCTAAATCGTAGCACCATTGTAGGCAGCAGGCAGGAAACTAAAATACAATTGTAGGAGGGGGCGGGGGGAGTCAAATTTTCCTTTCCTATGATTTTGAGACAATTTTAGGACGTTTCTTTAAATAGTAGGAAAAATGTCACTCTATTAGCAAGGAATAAAAAATGCAATTAATAGGAGTGGGAAAGTTAAATTTTCTCATCCTTCAATTTTAAGACAATTGCTAATTATGTGAGAAAATAGTAGGAAATCCGTACAGCTTCTATGTAGCAAAATCTACACCTCTTCCATTTAAATTCGTTGGACTTTACCTCCTCATTCCTCACATTCTCCACTTGCTCACAATCTCTTCTCCCCTACTCTCTCTCATGGCAAAAAGAACACCTTGAATCATGAAAGTTTCATGTCATTTCTATTTAGGTTTTAAAAAATTTACCTTTTTTTCTAAACAAGTCTGAAAGTTTTGTAACACTATAATAGTACATATTATGATTAACTAAGAAAAAAAAAAGATAAGTCAAAATAATTGTTTGATATCAACTTGTTGAAGTTATAATTTAAACTTTTAGATGACTATATTCAATAGTAAATTTAAATGCTGAAATAATTTTTAAGAACTAATAACCATTTAAATTATTAGTTCTTTTTCTTTATAAATCAATTTTTTGTTCAGTAATTGTTTTTCACTAAAGTTAGGACTAATAGTATATGGTATTGCAAAGTTTTTGCATTATGTAAGCTTGCTTCTACATTAACAGGACTCCAACTAAAGACCTTAATTAAAGACGATAAAATTGAACCAATCTAAGGACCTAGTTTAACCTACTCAAATTCAAATCCAACTAAACCTGAATTGTTTAGAAAAGCCAACAGCCGGAATTCCACCTACTCCAGCTTAATGAACCTACACCCGATTCAAAAAAAATCCAAGCAAATACAAACAAAATGTGGCATAAATCTTAAATTACACAAACTTGATGACCCAAATTTGATGTGGCCAATATTCCTAATGATCTAATATTTTTTTACCCGACAAAACCAAACTTTAATTGAAATCAATATAAGATATGTATGGTTATAGAGATTTTTATTATAAGATGTAGTTAGAAAAAAAGGTGGAGTATGTCTTTTCATATTGTTTTTAGCAATTTAAAAGAAAATCTAACTTTCCTCAAAGTTGTGAATGATAATGTTTCAATCGCAAGCAAAGAGCTGCCAACTAGAATATAAAATCATAAGAAATTTATTATTAAAATCACTTATTCTATTATACTAATTTAGGAGAGCCAACTACGGTCTACGGATGTTATGTACATAAGGTTCGTGGATCGTTTTATGCTAGCCTAAATTCATAATTCACCACCAAATTTTGCTAACTCGGACATTTAACCCCTACAACTGTTAATAAAGGCAACTCAGCCCTCAAACTTTGTAAATTGGGACATGTAAACCTTTCTAACCAAGGATGAACATTTAGTTGATTCAGTTTAAAACCGATCCAAACATAATAATCCGATCAATTTTTAGTTTTACAAAGTGTATCCGAATTGTCCAAATTATATGTCAAAATCGATCCAAACCATCTGAATTATACTCCATTCATCCCAATTTAGATGAAATATTTATCTGGATATGGAGATTAAGGTGTATGTAATTTGTGTAGTGAGAGTTTAAATAAGGACTAAAAAAATATTCTTTTTTAAGGTTTTGTGCATTAAGAGATTGAGTGAAGAGTACAAAAAGATTCTTTATTAGGTTTTGTATAATTAGAGCTTAAATGTGGGTAAAAAGGTAAATTGATTGTTTAAAATTTTTCAAAAGAGAAAACGTTTCAAATTTTTAGGACATCCAAAAAATGAATACATTTTATCTAAATTGGGATGAATGGAGTATTTCATTTATTCAATTCTCTTTTTAAGATCTAAACACACAATAAATGAAAAAAAATAAGACAAATATTAAATTTCTATCTCTCATATCCAAAATTAAAGAAAGATAGACAACATATTGTCCAAAATTAATAGGAAATAATTTTATGTATGAGATTCAATAGTGATAATGGTAAAAATTAGTAGGATTTAATTTTGTACATGTAGGGTCATTATGGATAATGGTAAAATATTTATTATTATTCCAGTTATTCAGTTTTAAGTATATGATCTAATAACCGATTCAATAACCAAATATAAAATTTGGATTTAATCCGAACCAACCGAACCATTTTATTCGAATGTAATCAATTTTTTTGGTTTTTTCCATTTTTATACAAATAATACTCACCCCTACTTCTAGCTGATGGAAATGTTCTTTTTGGTTTCCAAAAGACTTAAATGACAATAAATTGAACAAGGAGAAAAAACTTGACATTTTAGCATTTTACTATTTGAGATGTCATCTTCCTCCGCAATTTCGTATGTAGGAGGTTGGAGAGTTTTTTGAGAAATGAGAAACATCCTCAACATGCCAATTGAAGCTGCGGAGGAAGATGATATTTCAAACAACAACATACTAGAATGTCAAGTTTGGCCTCCATGTTCAGTCTTATTGTCATTTAAGCCCCTAAAAAGCCAAAAAGAACATTTCTATCAGTTGGGGTGGTTGTGTGTTCTAATTTACAAAGTTTAGGGGCTGAGTTGCCCCGAGTCATAATTGAAGGGGTTAAGTGTCTAAGTTAGAAAAATTTGAGGATGAATTGTAAATTTGCCTTTTATGTTTGATTCAATACACTACTGAATCACCCGTAGAAAATAATTTGTCGCTATTCTTTTTTGTCTTTTTTTTTTTATATGGATTACCAATAAGCTGCACTAACCAGTTCGGCTGGCGTTAATGCTGTTTTTGTGTTTTCATGGGATAGTAAATGGGGCCACATTATTTGTTTCTTTTATGCCCATACAATTCCACGTTATTACCACCAGTTTGACCAAAGTAGAAAACTAGGTGGGCATGCGTACAACAGCTGCTTTGGGTAAAGAAGATTAGAAGAGTCATAGATGATAGGACGCGCAGGAGTAGGGGAAGTCACGATGAAGAAAAAAGTAAACTATGAGGGAAGCAATGGAACTCCAATTGCTCCATTGATGCTCAGCCGCAGGCCCGATTACCCAATTAACGCTCAGCTACATCCATGATTACCCGATGAAATTCGCATGCCCGATTGATGCTCAGGCATGACATGGAACTACGATTGCCGCCATGGACCTGAATCCAGAAACCCAGCAGTTGGTTCGGATCAGATCATCGACGGCCATCTCCTCGAAGATCAAACACCGACTCCCGAAAGTAAACAACCATCTCCTTAAACTAGGCAGATGACTTCTGAAAGTAAACGACTGTCTCCTCGAATCAAGTGGATGACTTCTGAAAGCTAATGGAAGAGGAGAGTAGAATTTGAGGCAGAGATGGAGCACGAAGTCGGAATTACGGAGAAGATCAGCTTTGTTCTTCAAGATGAGTAGGGTCGGTGAAAAAGCGTTGAGCATGTGGCTCCTATCATTCATGGGGAAATCCATGGTTCACCTTTGGGGGCAATTTTGGAAGTAAATTGAGGGACCCACTGTGAGACCAGCAAAAACACGAAAAACAGCTTGCTATTAATGCCAGCCAAATTAGATATGTACTGTGACAAGTTTTTACGCATGATTGCCTTTTTATAGACAAATTAGTGACAAATATTGTCACTAAGTAATACTTTGTTTTCTAGTAGTGAAATGATTCTTAAGAACTAAATAATATCACATATTCAAATGGGACCAAACCAAACTAATGAATCAAAATGAACCAAACAAAAATATCGGTCAATAATTTAGTTTTACTTCAGTTATGACTTTTAACTATATACCAAGGAATTTTATTGGAAAAAAATAATACTATTAACAACAATATTCAAACCAAAATATGTGCTAAAATACTTAAAACCTTTTTCATGAATTTTTAAAATAAATTTATGTGATTTTTAATTAATTATTAAGAATTTTTGATTAAGGAGCGTAAGGAAGGAAAACTTAATAAAGAAATATATACTTGCATTTTTTAAAACGAAAAAAATAAACGTGAAATTTTCAGTTGTAATCAATATAAGAAAATAATCATTATATATAAAATAATAAATTTTAAATACTTTTAAAAATCTCCACCAAATTCATCAAAATTTGCTTAAATCGATCAATAAATTAATTGACCATAGGCTCGAACTGCACTGAAATTAATTTGGGTTTTACCCAAACTAGAACAAGAAAATCAATGATGCGGGTAAAAACTGAATTGTTTTGGCAATTTCAGTTTGAATAATAGAGATCATCCTTTTAACAAGAATAAACATGATGATGAGTTAACCCAAGTTTAAACAAAAACCCAAATAACCTGATATTGGGCCTGCTAATACCAAAATTGACCTGAATTAACCCAATCTAAACAACCCAATCTGGATTTAAGTAATCTGACTCAGGTATGACCCAACCTAATTGCTACCACTAGAGTTTTTATCACTCCACGACAAAAATGTTTGGTTTTGTGTAAGTATTGTTTATAATTATTGTTGTTGTTCGATAGTTGTAGTCCACCGTCCACGTTCGATCCCATCAATCACGCAGCCCAAATTGCCTACAATTCTTTATGATTATGTTTTTTCTCGCGCTTATTGCCCGGGTAACATGTATAGTAGGTTGGTTATCCAATTTAAATTGAGCTGAATTTGTTGATATATTCAATTTTAAGTTTTGGATGACTAGAAATCAAATATATCAAAATTTTATCTAAAATCAAACTAAAATATTCCAGTTCAGTTCAATTCAATTCTATCCAAATAATAACAAAAAAAAAAGTAATAACGGAAAAAGTGACAATTAAATATATAGAGTTGCCTGCTACCGCATAAAGTTAACATCCAAATCTTATAAGCAATAAGCCGAATATTCTAATTAGACACAATCATAACTGTATCACAAGTTCACATGTAGTAATATTAGAGAGATAAGTTTAAAGTACAAAAAATAATATCTCAAATGACAAACATTTCAAGGCAATTCTTTTTAACTTAAGTCAACTTAATCCAGACTAACTTATTTTTATTTTTATATAATTTTAAGTTTTTATTTATTTTTATTTGGTTTAAGCTAAAAAATATATATATAAATAAAAATAAATCTTTTTTATTAAATTGATTTAAATTAAAACAAATTGACTTGAAACTTGAGAGATATTACTCTCTTTCACGAATCTATGTACCAATTACATTTCGTTCATAGCTACATAATTGATGACAACTCAAGTCTCATTATACCTATAAAATTCAATAGAAATGCAAATGATACTAATAGTGGGACAACAAAGAGAGTAAATGCTAGTGGAATTACAATGGATTTACAAGCTGAACTTTTAAAGAGGTCAAGAGACAGCAGAAAAAAACTCATGCTTATGAAATTATAGATGAAGGATAGGTGAGGCACATTGACAGGTCTATAGCAACTGAACTAAATCAACAAAATTTCCTGGTAAATCATAAAGACAAAAGAAGTTTTTGGTTTCAAGCCATAAATTCTAGAATTCAAGATCATGTCTATTTGAATAACAATAAGAAGAAAATAACATTTCTTGTGATATTTAACAACAAGACTACAAGCATATATGTTGTGTAGTAAGCTAGCAACAATACGAAAGAATGGCCATTGACTATGAAAGTAACTCATCAACCACGCTATTTTTGTAGTTTACAAAAAAATTGGCAATCATGAATGGTCATTTACACACATTTGGTACTTCATCATTTACACCTTCTTGGTATTACTTTAACAAGCTATTCAGTTTCCTAAAGAACTTACCAAAACCCTAGATCTGGAGAAGAATATTACCTTCTTGAGATCGACAGGTGACTCGAAATGAGTTCATGACTTAGGAGGGATGTTAGTGCATGGGCATGGCTAGGAAAAATGACTTAATTAGTGCATGGGCATGGCTAGGAAAAATGACTTAATGACAGAGGAGGAGAGGAGAGAGCTTAGAGCATTGCTTGAGTGCACTGTGTGAACTTGTTGGTTAGGCTTACACTTAGGGCCAGGGGGAGCAACTTTGGGCTAATTTTTGAATGACCTAAATACTTACAGCCTAGAGAGTTGGGATAAGCCCAAAACTAATCTTAGGAAATTTTGGTTTATTCGGTAACCTAATTAACCAATACCTTAAATTGAAATTAAATAGAACTGAAATTTTTGTTATTTGATTTCAACTGAAATTCTATAGAAAATCCAAATTGACTGTATTGAATTTTTGAATTAATTTGATATTTTGGTTTGATTAACCCTATATGTACCCTTCATGATTGTTGTTGCCCAACCTAATCTTGATTGGAGGTGAATTAGCAAAATAACTATCATGATTGGTGGGATGGATTCGATTTTAGAGTTTCAAGGATCTTGATTTGGCACTATTTAATAGCACGTTAACATTTTCAGTATATATTAGGATTAATTGCATTATTTTTCTAAACTTGTAGACACTTATACTTTTCCCCAAATATTTGGTCCTATATGTCATAGTTCAACTGGTCCAACTATCAATTTATTGCATATTTCAATTGGCCTATGAATATACAGTGAGCTTATATTGTAAACATAAAAAGAATATAACTAAAATGAAAATTCACGTAGAATATAAGGAATAAATGTGTATTTCAACAAACATCATATAAATAACAAATTTCAGCACTTATATCCCTTTCATTACATCTCTTATAATTTCATCATTTACATCCCCGTCATTCCTCTATTTTTTTTCTTTCCATTTTTTGTTTGCTAAATTATGTAAATGCTTTGCTTGCAGTGTTTAGACTTTGGAAAGAAATTACAATAGAAACGAAAGAAGAAAATCGAGTTTCTTTAGAACTCTAGTTCTAAGTGGTTTTTGGTCTACAGTTCTGAGCGGTTTTTATTGGTTTTGATAAGTTTTGTGATTTTTTTTTCTTTCCTTCCTTGTGATTGAGTTGAATTCCAAGCTTTTGAGACTTATGGTTTGTAGTTAAACCAATTGAATCTATTTGTCCAATTGGGTTTGATAACGGTTGAGGCATAAAATTGTTGGATAAAAGGATTGAGATTCAACAAATCTTTTACAATTTGCCTTTTATAATTTGCCCCTGAGGTTTAGTTGAAATTATTAGGAGCAAAAGTATAACCTGTAACCCGAATCGAAAAAAGTGGGTTTGGGTTGGTTTAAGGGAGAAAAAGGTGCATTCTAACTTGATCCTATATTTTGTGATTGAAGCTGGGTTCATGTCAGCCTAAACCTGACAAACCCGAAATTGTATAAGGTGGAAGATTTGAGATAGATAGTCATGAGAAAGAAATATTATAAATAGACGGGACTTAAGTGGCAAATGGAGGATAGGTAAGAGGTTAAAAATGTAATTAGCCATCTTTCTTTAGTTTTTTCTCCAACCCTAGGTTCTATTCAACATTCACATCGTTTTTCATCTTTTCTGTCTCGCCTCTCTCCCTCTTCTCTCAACTTTTCTCTCAATCTTGCATCTCTTGTCTTCTCGCTATCCCATCTATCTCTGTTGCTATTTTTGTTCCTCGCCTTCCCATCGTTTGACGTCGTTCTTGTCATTGTCCAACATCGTTCCTCGCCTCTTCATCATCCGATGCCTTTCCTCACTTCATCATCGTTCGACTCCATTCTTCTCATCGTCTGATGTTGTTTTTGTTCTTCACTTCCACGTTGTCCATAGTCATTCTCATCGTCCACTGCCCTCTTCATCGTCTGACACACTTCCTCATTGCCCACTACCATCATCATCCACCGTCGAGTCGCCTCACGTATGATCCGTCGCATAAATCATGAGAATCTGATGAACCCGATAATGTCATTGGGTTTGGTCGAGTCAATTTTGTATTTATTCGGGTCGGTTTCGAGTTACATAAAGAAGAGAAGAGTATACATATTTTCGGTCGGGTTTCGACCCAAACCCAAAATTCCAACCCTACCTTCACCCCTAAAAATTACACTCCCCCCCCTCCTCTCACACACACACACACACTGCCTCCTGCCTTTTTAATACAGTTCAACGACAACTTTTGAAATTTTAATTTAGACTGTATGGTATTCATTTTCAAGTAATTTCAATATATATAGTACTTTTTTATGGCTAATTGATATTTAAAAAATACTGATTTCCATTTACAGAAAGAAAAAAGCTGATTATTTAAAATTTTTATTAACTGTAAAAAAATATCATATGGATTAAAATTCTGAAAAATGGCTACTATAATATTTAAATTATTTGGGTCGATTTTGAGTTACATAAAGAAGAGAAGAGTATACATATTTCAGGTCGGGTTTCGATCCGAACCCAAAATTCCAACCTTACATTCACCCCTAGAAATTACACTCCCCCCTACACACACACACACATTGCCTCCTACCTTTTTAATACAGTTCAACAACAACTTTTGAAATTTTAATTTAGATTGTACGGTATTCATTTTCAAGTAATTTCAATATATACAGTACTTTTTTATGATTAATTGATATTTAAAAAATACTGATTTCCATTTACAGAAATAAAAAACTGATTATTTAAAATTTTTATTAATTGTAAAAAAATATCAATGGATTAAAATTCTGAAAAATGGTTACTATAATATTTAAATTGAGATTTCAAAAGTAGTGGTTGAACTATATAAAAAAATCAGAGATAAAGTGTGTATTTCTAAAATATGAATGGTTAAAGTGTAATTTTTCTTAAACCTCAGAGGTAAATTATAATTAACATTTTTTGGTAAATAATAACTAAAACTAACTTAAAATTATGCAAACACACTAGAAGAGAAATGTAAAAAAATGGCTGATTTTCATGCGCTTTTCAATCGCTTGCTTGTGGGGCTAACTTAGGAGTAACTGACAAGTGATTGAAACATTAAAACAGTAACATGGCATTTATTTTTCACAAGGATCCTAACTCATATTTGGCATGCTCAAACTTCTCTTGGTCATCTAATTCAGTTTTTGACTTTTTCAATTTTTTGTCCCCGGATCTTAAAATCTCTCATCTTAGTCTAAATTTTTTATGTTTGATCTCTAGATCTCAAAATCTCTCATCAGAGTCTAAACTTCTTCCCACTAGACTGGTTACCTTGCTTGTGTTTCCCTAGCCCATGGTTGGCTTCTTAATGAATTTACCATTGCCTGTTAGGAAATACATCGAAGGGAAGGTTCCAAGGAAGCAATTGGCCATAAAGGTCGTAAACAAGTGCAATCCAGTGACCACTGACTGGATCTACATTGCTGTCATCCCAGCTCGACCATATCCACTAAGCGGCTGAGCTCCCTTTCATATTACTAGATAGTCAAGGTAAACTTTAGGGGGAGGAGGAGCTTCACAAAGGTGGATCTAGAGGAGGCAGAGCATGGTGACAAAAAGTAGAGGGAAGAGGAAGACTGCTGTTAACTATGCGAATAGGAGAATGAGTGAGTGGGAGTGAGAGTGAAGGCTTGGTATATGGGCTTGTGACTTTTGTGCGTGTGTGTGTGTGTGTGTGTGTGTGTGTGTGATAAACAGAGAGATTGAGAATGTAAAGTGTGGTTTAACTGAGTTAATTGTCACCATTTTTTCCCCTTTTTTTCTCCTCATTTTTTCTTGAATTAATTAAATTTCATGAGAACTAGTGTGAGATACATATGATGAAATAAAAATGAAAAAGAATTCGGAATTGCAAAATAAGTGGGGCAACTGAATCTTTTAGTCGCTCCTTTATATGACTGCAGCTTGCAGTCGCCTTGCTAGGTGGCACTTGATCACTCTATACTAGTAACTAGAGTTTTTGCAACTAATACACTCAGTTGCCCAAAGCAATTGACTATGACCGAAATATTAGTCACTTTTAAGCATTTATCTTGTAGAGATAGTTAGTTATAAAATTTTTCACTTTTCTAAATGAGTTTTAAAACTTTTCAAATTGTAATTATGTAAACAATTAGTCTTAAAATTTTTCACTTTTTTATTTCAATAGTTTTTTTTAGTCTAATTTAAACTATTCAATAATTATCTTTAAATAAATTTAGATTGTGTAATAATAGTTTTTTGGCAGTTAATAAATCACTTAAATTATTAATTTTCTCTCTTTGTAAATTGCATTTCATTTGGTAACTATTTTTACTCTAGTAAATTTAGGACTAGTTGCTGATACTTCAACAAATTTTTAAGACTTATAAGAAAAAGAAAGAACTTTAGGACTTAAATAGACAGTAGGATAATTTTTGTAAACCAAAATGTCCTTTCCCTTTTAGAAAAACCCGGTTGCAATCAAATACAAAGCTTTTAAGTTTCAACCATGCCACAAGATAAAGCATAACATGTGTTACCACTCTGAGTGCTTATATATAATGATTAAATTTAGTGATCTAAAGCCCCAGGTAGTCAATGTCCTATAGGCCAAACAGAACATGCGCACTATGTTTACCCAAGTGGTCTTCTTGGTCATTATGCAAAAATGTGTATATTGGTCTAACCATCACACACATATTCACATACAATTCATCTGGAAGTAATGATGACAGTGAAATTCTTTATTTCTGGCCAATATGGAATTTGAGTAAAATTCCCAAATGCAAATACAATCATATGTATACATGATACTATTGGTGCATTTTATGTGTCTAAACTTTCACACCGTGTCCAACTCAAATTCTACTTGTATTTTCTTATGCCTTAAAGGTTTTAAACTTTTTAATACTTTTAAACCTTTATAGGGAAAAAAGTTTGAGATATTAAATTCATATAAGTTTACAATTATGGATTTTATACTTAACCGGATAGAAATGACCATATGAATAGTGCTCAGCAAAATCAGCCAATTTTGATAGGTCATAACTCTGGCTAGAGGGCACCAAATCTAGTTATTCATATTGAAGTTTTCGGGATGTGGTCAAAATTTCAAAGTCAAATTCTTTATGTATAAAAAGTTATGGTAGATGGAGTACACGGTACCAAATTTTAGCTGCTATTGACCATTATGCCCATACAAAATATCATAATATTCATACACTCCACTTCTAGGTGCAAAACCCATTTGGTAGTGTCCATATATGTCTTACACACCTGGGAAAACCATTCCTATGAATTTAGAACCTTTTTAACTATCATTCATAAAAATCCCATCAAAACAACCCATAAACACCATATGGATAGCATTGTATGCACACTTCAAACTACATTCCATTGATTCATATATCCTTCTCACATTACACATACAACATACCCAACTCATTTACATGCATTTATGCACCACATACATGACAATAACTTAGTTAATACATACACTAGGCTTCTTCAAGAACTTTAAAAGCACTAAGCACTCCAGAAATTTGAAGGGACTAACCGCTGTGTAAGGCAGAAAGTACCATTACTAAAAATAGCTAATGTGCTCCAAAAATTATGAAACTTTCTAGTTTAAAACTAAATATATGAAAGTTAATATATCTAAAATTTCACAGAGAAATTCAAACGACAGCTATTAGTTTGAATGCTCTCTTTCAGGTGCTTCTAAAAATTGACAGAAATGAAGTAAGTCTCTTTGAAGAAACTTAGTAAGGGCTTATTATTAGAAACTTGAATTCCCAGCAACGTACTTGAAATCCAAAGACATAAAAATACAAAAATAAAGCATATATACGAAAATATGGCCATCCAGATGCACAAATAAATAGAACACAATCAAATGTAATGCTTGGTCTTAGAAGGTTAATTGGTCTTAGTTAGCAGTAACTTGGGCTTTAAAAACCCCCTGTAAACACTGTTATTTTTGTGCATGACAACCAGTAAGGCTGAAACCTTGTTCATGCATTCCCCCTAACTCATACTTGGTTCATTAAGTTTTTTGCTCTCTTCCAAGCATGGTCTTAACTTCCTGGATGTTTGATCATCATCTTAGGATAGTAAAAAACCATGAAAAATGAAGATAAAACTCTTACCTAAGATGTGAAGGCTAAAATCTTCAAGAGATACACAATAAACCCGAAAACTAGGATTTTTCTCTTTTTCTTGTTGCATCTGATTGTCTTCCTTTGTGATTTCTTGGAAGATTGAGCTATGGTGGATATGGAAGCTTATGGAAGAGCTAAGAAAAAAACTCTAGCTAGTGAGGGCCGAAAATGACCAAGGAAAGGTAAGAAATCAAGATATTTTCCTTGATTTAATTAGTTTAATCTTAACCCTCACTTATGTGACTATAAGTATGCCTTAAGTAAATAATTTTTCTGCTAATATTTAGCCCACCTTTTGTACCTTAGAACCTGAAAATAAAAGGCTGGGATAATGCTAGAAATGACCACGTTTGACCATTGTTAATGATACTCCCATCCTTAAGTTAGTTATTTTTGTGAATAATTGTAAACCTAGTTGTCCGAAGTTCTTGAATAATGGCCTTTGTTTCCTTTATGAAATTTAGCCTCAAAAAATTGCTTCCATACCATTCAAATCCCTCTAAAATCTCTCTTTTAAAGTTATACAATTGAGTACCCAAGTCTTGAAATCTTACAATAAAGTTCATAAGTTACTTGTTGACCAAGGAATCCTTTAGGGTTTTCTTGAGGGTCAAGTAATTGTTGTGTGGATCTTTTAAGAAGGTGTAGATTATACACTTTACCCTTTACATTCCATTCACTATTGGGAAAATCATACTATATAATGGTTTATAACCATTATGCCTTTATACTATAATTTTCCCATTTATTGAGATAATAATAACATAAAACTAGGAAATTCAACTAATGTAACACATAAATTAATATGCATGAGGTTAGAGATTCTAAGAGCCAGCTCATTTTGGCTAAATCAAGATTAAGTTTCTCAGTTTTTTTGACTGTTCATTGACCAAAGCCCAATGAATTTTGGAAGCTGTTTATAGTTCTTGTCATTGTACCTACCATCCCCTTCCCTTACTTCTACCGACCACCATCACGGCTACTGTTCCCGATTCACCCTAAGGCCCGGTCTTTAAAACCATTAACCAAGATGAAAATTAGAGTTACAATTACTTTGTCACAATCCATGCACACACATGTAGAGGTCAAGGCTAAATCAATAACATGAGGAGCATAGGGATTTTAGCTAGGCATTTGCAAAATTTGCGATGACTATGTGGCTGTGGAAAAGTGAGAAAGGGCCACCCAATATTAGGTAGAATGACAAAATTATAGTTAGGTTGCTAAATTATGGCTTAGTTAAAAGCTTGTGAGGTATGGTCAAAATTTAAAGCTCAAAAGTGGCCACCTTAATCTGTCTTCAGCCTAGCCAAATTGGCTTTAAATTCTTTGTAGGCTTGCAGCCTTTCATTGTAACATACTTCTGACAAATGACAACAACAACCAAGAATTGCAAAAAAGAATTAGGCTAACCTATTACGTTTAGATGCCTCATGCTAGTGGAAGAAAAAAACCAATAGAACATAATATTGCTACCTTTACTACAATTGAGATGAGAATAATCCATTTTGTAAAGATCTTTAATAAAGGTGTGGGGTTTACTTGGACAAGGATGACGTTGCTTATGTTATAAGCAGGCTTTTGGATGTTTTGTATATGTAAATATTGATTTTTAGGGTGAAATGTTTCGCACTGACTTCTATTGATTTGCAGCCAATAAATACATATTTACAAGATAGAGTTTGACTTCTATCTAACTACTTGTACAATAAGTAAAGTTTATCTTATACAGCAAGATTAGCAAAATCTAAATATAAGAGTAAATAAAACTCGTGTGCTTTTGATGTTAAACTTCTGGTTGATATGCCCATTCAAGATATAAGATTATCTCTTCTAAATATTCCACATCAAGTTAGAGCACGTGAGTTAACAATGCACAACTTGCAAGCAAGAAAATGAAATTTGTTGCGTCCAAGTGCTTTGGTAAGAACGTCAACTAGTTGAGATGTTCTAGAAACATGTCAAGCAATAATGTGTTTGCTTTGAATTCTTTCCCAAATAAAATGACAGTCAATCTCAATATGATTTGTCCTCTTGTGAAAGGTTGGTTTTATAGCAATATGAAGTGCAGCTTTATTGTCACAAAATAGCATCATAGCTTCTACATGATCAACTGTTAGATCATGAAGGAGTCTCTTAAGCTAGGTAAGTTCATTTATAATAGTAGTCATTGCCTGATACTCTATTTCTGCTGAAGAACGTGAAATAGTATGTTGTTTATTCGACTTCTAAGAGAAGGGCATTTTCCCAAGTTTAGTGATAAAACCAATGGTGGATCTTCTTGTAACCAGGCAATTCGCCCAGTTGGCATCACAGTAGGCATGAAGCTTCAACTTATTATTTGATGGAAGGAAAATTCCTTGACCAATAGTGCCCTTTAGATACCGAAGCAAATGCATGGCGGCTACAAGGTGATCTTCATTTGGAGCATGCATGAATTGACTGAGTAGATTGATAGTGTAAGTAAAATCTGGTCTTGTGCTTGTGAGATATGTTAATTTGCTAATTAGACATCTATATTGTCCAATGCCTGCAAGAGGTTTCCCTTCGGTTCTTCTTCAGATGTTGTTGTTGCAGAATGGGAAAATTGGCTGCCTTACATTCTATCATACCAGTTTCTTGCAATATATCTAGTGTGTATCTATGTTGGGAAAGAAAAATTACTTGAAGAACGTGCCACTTCCAAGCCGAAGAAATACTTAAGTTTGCTGAAATCCTTCAAGTGAAATTGAGCTCATAAATGCCGCTTTAATTCTTCAATTTGTTTTGCATTGTTTCCTTCAATAATTATGTCATCTACATATACCAAGATGGCTATTAAGTTATTTTCTCCTTTTGAAGTAAAGAGAGAATAATCTGATTTGGATTGAGTGAACCCAAGCTTGATGAGGGTGCTGGAAAGTTTTTCAAACTATTGATGTGGAGCTTGTTTCAATCCATAAAGTGAGTTGTGCAATTTACATACTTAATTTTCACCTCGTTACATGATTCTTGGATGAATCTTCATATAGATTTCTTTGTTCAAATCTCTTTGGAGGAATGCATTATGCACATCCAACTGATGCAGCTCCTAATATTTTACAGCAGCTATGGATAACAGACATCTCACTGTTGTTAGCTTAAATACTGGTGCAAATATTTCTTTGTAATAAAATCCTTCGATCTGGCTGAAACCCTTAGCTACTAGCCGTGCTTTGAATCATTCTATGCTTCCATATGCTTTGTATTTAATTTTATAAACCCACTTGGATCCAGTACGTTTCTTTCCTTGCGGAAGATGCATTAGGCTCCATGTTTTGTTCTTTTCAAGAGCGTCTATTTCAAATTTCATTGTTTGCACCATTTTGAGTGTTGATTTGCTTGATCAAAGGTTTGTAGCTCAACTTAACATGGTAGAGCTGCAAGAAATGCCTTATGTCTAGCACTAAATTATGAGTAACTTAAAGTATGTGCTATAGAGTGAGCCTTACCTGAACATAATTTGCTATGGGAGAAGATGGAGATGATGAGCCTACTTGAGATAACTCAATAACATAGTCTTGTAAATATGATGGGGGCTGATGTTCAAGCATAGGTTTTTGTCTGATTGGGTTCTCAGGTGTTGTTGAGCCAGTTGGATCTGAAATGTCTGTTTCAAGGTTTTCAAGAATGGGTTTATATGTGTTTGGTTCTAGCTCAACAAATAAAGGTTCAAAAGTTTTATGAGGGATGATTGCTTCTTTTGCATCATTGTTTGCAAGATATGGAAAAGTATTTTCATGGAACATTACGTCCCATAAGATAAGAACCTTTTCAGTTTCTTGATCAAATACTTTGTATCCCTTTTGTCCATCAGATATGCAATGAAGTTGCATGGTTTAGAACAAGGTGCAAACTTGTCTTTGGACTGGAGTTACCATGTATGTAGCAAAGACAACCAAAAACACAAAGATGATTGAGTAAAGGAATTTTCCCAAAAAGAATTTTATACGGGTTCTTATCATCTAGTTTCGGTGAATGTGTGTAATTGATTAAATAGGTCACAGTCAAGAGACATTCTCCTCATAATTTAATTGGAAGGTTGGCTTGGAAGCAAATGGCTCGAGATACTTCAAGAATGTGTTGATGTTTTCTTTCTACCACTCCTTTTTGTTGTGGTGTGTTGGGACATAAGGTTTGAACAAAAATACCATTGAACTGGAAGAATTGAAGCATTGTTCCGGTAGTAAGTTCTAGCGTGTTATCTGTTCTTACTTGCTAGATGTTTTTTTGAAATTGACCTTTAACCATAGCATGGAATATGGCAAATTTTGTGGCTGCCTCAGATTTATTTTTTAGTAAATAAATCCAAGTTGATCTATTATAGTCATCCACGATTGACAAGAAATAATGTGATCTTAAAAGTGGAGTTTTATAAGGACCTCAAATATCAATACGCACCAAGTCAAAAGAATTTTTAGCAATGCTCATATTTAAAGGAAAAGGTTTGTGAGTTTGTTTTTCTCCAAAGCAAGGATCACAACATTTATTTGATTCTTTGAAAGAAAAAATTTGACAATTAAGAAAAAAGTAAACAATTTATCATAAACGACATGATCTAGCCTTTTGTGCCAAGTTTTTGGTGAATTTTCAACCTTTGAATTTACAACCATATGTTTTTTGAGGCACTTGAAATAGTATAAGTCATTTCTTTCTTCACCTATGCCAATCATCTTCTTGGAGTTTAGGTCTTGCAATACACAAAAATTTGGGAAAAAAAAAGTTGTTGAACAATTTAGACCTTTTGTCAATTTGCTAATTGTCAAAAGATTGTATGTAAATGAGGGCACATAAAGAACATCATTCAGGACAATGTCACGACTTAAGGATATTTTGCTAGTGGTATGTATCTTCAAATTGTGCCTATTTGGTAACTGAACAGAAGGGTAAACAGTAGCTGATTTTATTTCAGTGAGCAAAGATTGATGTGTTGTCATGTTATCTGAAGCTCCACTATCAAGAGTCTACTTTAAGTAGTTCATCGAAACCTTACCAGCAAAGTTTACAGTAGTATCCTAGCTGTGACTTACAAGTAATGCAATTAGTTGATTGTATTGGTCTTGGCTAAGGCCAAAACTATTAGAACCAGTTACATTTTCAAACGCTTTTGTTGTGGCTTGATTAGCTACTGGTTTTCCTGTCTTTTTATTCTGGCCAGCCTTGCCTTGCTTTCCTTTATCCTTTTGCCAGCAGGTAGGGAAGCCTATTATTTCAAAACAAGCATCCATATCATGTCCATTATTACCACAATGAGTGCAGTGCAACCGAGCTTTGTTGAAGTTTTTGTTTTAAGTTCCTTGGATCCTTTCAATCTTAGTTGTAAAGGCTGTGGCCTCCATAGGTGATAATTTGGTTGTAGCCGTAAACCATTGTTTTTCTTCCTTTAGAACTAGGACATAGGCTTTATTCAAGCTCAACAATGGTTCCATATTAAGGATCTGTGACCTAACAACATTAAACTAGTCATTCAATCCCATCAAGAAGTTATGAAGTTTTTCTCCTTCTCTTTGCCAGGAGCTCTTTCGCAGCACTACAAGTACATGCAAGTATATGTTGGAATATGTTGAGAGTTCATCCCACAAGGCTTTGAGTTTTGTGTAATATGCAACAATTGACATCTTTTTTCTGCTGCAAGAGAGCAATTTCCCATTTTAACTCATGAATTCTTGGAGCATTGGCTTGCAAAAATCTTTCTTGCAACTCGCTTCACATCTCGGCTGCTGTTTCTGCATAAGCAACACTAGTATATAATTCAGGTGCTAGTGAGTTAGAAAGCCAAGAAATAACCATGGAATTAGATTTCTCCCAAATCTGTATAGTTGGATCCTCCCCATCTGGTTTCTTAAGGCTGTCATTGATGAAACTTAGCTTGTTTTTGGCTCAAAGTGTGTTGATCATCACTTAACGCCAGTAGGATAGTTGGCTCCGTTGAGAAGGCAACTAACAAGCATAGTTCTAGGGCTGTCAGAGGAGCTTAGAAAAGAATGGTGATGACCTTTTTGTTGTTGTCGTCTCCCATCAAGCTTGAGGTTTAGGTTTGTTTTGGCTAAAGCAATCCTAGTCTGATACCATGTACATATTGATTTCTATGGTGGAGTGCTTCGCACTAACTTCCATTGATTTGCAGCCAATAAGTACATATTTCCAAGATAAAGTTTGACTCCCACTACTAGAAAAACCTCATTTAGCGACGGTTTAATTAGCGACGGCTAAAAACAGTCACAAATTAGTGACGGCAAATAGTTACTAAAAATCCGGTGAAAGTTTAGCGATGGTTGACAATCGTTAGTTTTTAGCGACGGCAGCCGTCGCTAAATTTAACGACTACTTGCCTTCGCTAATTTAGTAACTATTAGCCGTTGCTAATTTTAGTGAGCGGTTCAAAAATTACATTCATCTTGCCCTTAGTAATATTCCAAAGACTATCGATGACTAATTATGACTGGCTTTTTATGAGATTTTTCATTCTTTTTTTTTTCATTTGTTTTGATAATAATAAATTTTAATTGCTTTCAGTTTATTTTTCAATGAACATGTATGGATCGATGTATCCATGTGTGTATAAAAAAAACTATAATTTAGACTAAATTTTGTTTTATGGTTAAAAGATTTATTAACTAACTCAGGTATTTTTCATAAAATGAAAGAATAAAGTTTTAAGAGTGATGGTTACCTGTTAGTAACTTATGGAGATGGTGTGGCCTCACTAAGTTAGCGAAGACTATCCGTCACAAAATTGGTGTCATAGTTAGTGAAGGCTTACCGTCTCTAATTTAGTGACGGCTAGCCCTCACTAAATTTAGTGACGGTTTGCCCTCGCTAATTTAGTGAAGGCTAACTGTCACTAAATTAGAGATAGTGTTAGTGACAGCTTGCCCTCACTAATTTAGCGACGGTTAGGCGTCACTAAATTTAGCGACGGCTTGCCCTTGCTAATTTAGTGAAGGTTATCCGTCACTAAATTATATGTAGTACTAGTGACAGGTTACTCTCGCTAATTTAGCGAAGGCTAATTTAGTGACAATTTGCCCTAGCTAAAATCCTAGTTCCAGCTATAAAAAAACTAAAAAAAGTGAAATTTTTTCAAAAAAGTAATTAAATAAAAAAAAAAAATGATTAAAACTAAAAAAAAGTGAAAATTTATTCAAAAAAGTGATTAAATATAAAAAAAAGTGATTAAATATATATATATATAAGTGATAAATATATATATATATATATTAATATATATATATATAATATATATATATAAGTGATAAATGTTAAATAATTTTAAAAATATTAAATTAAAAAAATGATAAAAAAACTAAAAAAAAAGTGAAAATTAAATATATAAAAAAAATGATAAAAATTTTAAAAAAAAAGTGATAAATGTTAAAAAAATTGGTAAATATTTTTAAAAAGCTATTGAAAACCGAAAAAAAAGATGATAAATAATTCTACAATGGAATAAATAAATTTTAAAAAATGATTAAATTTTAAAAAAAGCTCTAAAAAAAAAAAAAAAGTGAAATTTTTTTCAAAAAATGTGATTAAATACTAAAAAAAGTGATTAAAAATAAAAAAAAAAGCAATAAAATTATTCAAAAAAGTGATTAATTATAAAAAAAAAGTGATAAAATATATATATATATATATAAGTGATAAATGTTAAAAAATTGGTAAATATTTTTAAAAAGCTATAAAAAAGTGAAAAAAAAGTGATAAATAATTCTAAAATGCAATTTAAATAATTAAAAAAAATGATTAAATAAAAAAATTGATAAAAAAACTGAAAAAAAACTAAAAAAAGTGATTAAATAAAAAAAACGATTTTTTCAAAAAAGTTTTTCAAAAAAGTGATTAAATTATAAAAAAATTGATTACATCTAAAAAAGTGATAAAATATAAAAAAATTAATGGCTTTACATGAATTCTTATTTAGCAATTGTTACTTTCAATGACATGTTTTTTTCGTGTACATTAGCTATTCATCTTTTGCATTCACCCATTTTTTTGAACCCGTGTAATGACAGGTATTTAAACTAGTTCAGATATATGGATCAATAGATCTATGTGTTTATGGAAAAAAATATAGATTATAATTTAGGTTAACAAAATTATCTATCTCAATTATTTTTCTAGAAAAAAAAAAAGAACTGAAAATCTCTTGAATTTCAATTGATTTTTGCCTGGCCTTAGCAATATTAAATTCTTGATCAATAAACATAATATTATTGTTTATGTTAAATTTGATTTAGTTATTGTTTATGTTAATTTTTTCACAATTTTGTTTAGTTATATGGGAGTACCTTGTTAAATTTAATTTTTACAAATTATAACTTGGGTAATTAGAATTTTTTTGCTATTTACTAAGCTAAACTCTTTTACGAAATTTTAGGTAATTTAACAAAAAATCATGTTAATTAAAATTAAATTAATTTGAATACGTTTATTGGCACAAGAGGCTTAGTCATTTTATAATATATTGGGATCTAATTTAGCCTGATATAGCGAAGGCCACACGTCACTAGTATTAAGTGACATTTTGCCGTCGCTATTTGTTGTGAGGGTACACTGTCACTACTGCAAATTAAAATTCCCCAGCTCGCCTTCCTCGGCCTTTCTCACATACGCGAGACGCACTGTCCACACTTCGAAATACTTAGACAGAAGTCCCTTCTCTGCTTCCCAATCTACGATCGGTCCTCTCCACCCTGCACTATGGCGTTGAAACTTGGAATCATGGTTCAAATCATTTCTATTTCAGGTAAATATCTCTCAATTTCACTTGAAATCGATTTTCGGCTCGAATCATTAGTTCTATTTAGGGTTTCATTTGCGTTGCATTTTGATTTTCTCTTTCTTCCATGGTAGTTTCGGCCATAGCTATGTTGTTGTTGACACTTTAATCGCCGCAGTAGGAGTGACGACTGGCGATTCATCCATTGCTGCTTCGAGATTTGAACGCTACGACAGTAAGTGTGATATTGTTAATTATGTTGTTCGTTTCTGACATTGTTAATTTCCATAGAGATTTGAAGCCATTGGTTTTAGTTTATATGGATGTCGTTTCCAACGCTTCTTATTCTTTGTTTCTCCTCTGTTTGTCCTCTGTAGACGGACAATTGGTTTCTCATAGTTTACGTTTTGAGATTTTCTGGCTTCACTCTATGACTTGACATTTTATCTTTGTTTGTCACCTGTGTTACGTTTAAGCTTTCTGTTAAATAAATTCTACGAAAACCATCTATACCTTACATCTACCATTAATTGGTATTATAGACAATTGGCATTACTGATTTGAATGGGTGCCAACGTAATGCATTTAGCTTGAATGTGAATGAAGGGTTTCAGAAAAGAAGGTTAAAATAAATGTTCTTGCACAAATTGCCAACTAATATGCATATAGTGTCTGCTATACATTCTTTCTAATTTGTACAGTCTGGTGTGATTTTCTTTTTGTAGTAATATCTGTTGCTATGTCTTCTCAGTCTTTTTCAAATTCATCATTTGCTCGTTCAAGAGGTCATCCAAAAGTATACAACAGTTTGCCTCGCTGGGAATAAACATGCCGTTACTGCCACTTGTGTTGGATCCTTAACATGGGATAACCCGATTACTCTTAATTCCGACAATTGGCAAGGTATTAAAATACTTTGCTTCCTAACTAAAAGGAACTTAGGAACTTAGGATTATGAATTTTGTTTTGTACTGATGATATCACCTTGACACATTAATATACAATTATAATCACAACTTCAATTTATTTATTTATGTTTGGACCCCTCTCTTGAATGCAGGGAAAGTGAGTATGCTGCATGGACTCTTGTGAATGGTTGACGGCCTAAACCGAGTACACTTTTAGGAAGTTCGGCTGGAATCTCAGTTGAGAGATATCAGGAGCCTCAATCAGTTTGTTCAAAATATTGGGTTGAAGCTGAATTCGGAAGAAGGTGTCCAAAAAGGTTGGTAAACATGTACTGCACAGATGGAAAGTCAGTATCAGGATCAGTTAGCACAGATGGAGCGCAGACACCAGGATCAGATGGCCTCATTATAGCAAGCAATTGGGAAGACTCCGCCAACTGCACCACAGTCTGATGGTTAGGTACTGATCGTCATAAAACTGGTTTTCATTAGAGTAGTATTATATCCCATGAACTTGTTTGACTATAAATATTAAGATTGTACGTACGACAAAATACATTGTGACACTGTATGCATTCTAAATATCAAGTGTTATGTTTGGAAGTGTATAACATAACTTTGGATTACTGGGAACTACTTTTTTGTTTGGGTTGTATCGAATAGACATGTATAGTTGAGGTTTGTTGATGAAATAGTTGACCATGACATACCTAAATTCGTAGGGATGCATATGATGGAATTAGCGGCTGCTATAGGGATGAAAGTTTTAACGGTCATTTTAGCGACGGATATGCGTCACTAACTACACTAACTAGCGATGGCTACGCGTCACTAACTAGCAACATCTATGCGTCACTAGCTAACTATGCATCACTAACTAGTGACGGCTATGAGTCACTAACTCGCGACAGCTATGCGTCACTAAACTAGCGACAGCTATGTGTCACTAAACTAGCGATGGCTATGTGTCACTAACTACACTAGCTAGCGATGGCTATGTGTCACTAACTACACTAACTAGCGATGGCTATGCGTCACTAACTACACTAACTAGCGATGGCTACGCGTCACTAACTAGCGACATCTATGCGTCACTAAGTACACTAACTAGCGACGACTATGCGTCACTAACTAGCGACGGTAATGCGTCACTAACTACACTTACTAGCGATGGCTATGCGTCACTAAGTAGCGACGGCTATGTGTCACTAACTAGCGACGGCAAAATGTCGCTAACGCGCTCGCAGAAACCAATGCCGAAAAATTTGTGACTGTTTCTTTAGTGACATTTAGCTGTCGCTAAAAATTAGTGGCGAGTGAATAAGCAACGGACCTTTTAGTGACGGTTTACCGTTACTAATTCATGTTTAGCGAAGGCTGGTCGTCGTTAATGACCGTCGCTAAATGGCTTTTCCCTTATAGTGTCCTAGCTAACTACTTGTATGATAATTAAAGTTTATCTTATACAGCAAGATTAGCAAAATCTAAATACA
Organism: Aquilaria sinensis; assembly: GCA_005392925.1. Classification (NCBI taxonomy): domain Eukaryota; kingdom Viridiplantae; phylum Streptophyta; class Magnoliopsida; order Malvales; family Thymelaeaceae; genus Aquilaria; species Aquilaria sinensis. The sequence continues at coordinate 127,282 of SMDT01000737.1, forward strand.
AGTGTAAAAGAAACCTGTGTGCTTCCGATGCTGAACTTCCAGTTGATATACCCATTTAAGAGATAAGATTATCTCTTCTTATTAATAGTGTCACAACCTAGATTTACTATGTAGGTAATTTCTTGTAGTCTCCCTAACCAGATATTTTATACTATTTTGTTTTCAATTTCTTTTGATGGACATTTAGTATTAGTAGATGAGCAATCGCCATCAAAGGAAAAAACTAAGTCAGAACTGAGCAAGATGAACTAGAGGATTCAAGATGATGGATCCTCCGTCTTTTGCTCGCTGAATACTCGGGTGTGGCGGTAGCCTTCTCTATGACAGAGCTCAGCGCTCTATAAACCGAACTTATCAGACTTTGGCATGCCTCTACTTCGTCATCTTGCCCTACAATTCTAGGGCTCATGAACACGAACTCATTCTTCATCCGCCCTTCCAATGTTGATACTTGTGCCTTAAATATCTCCAGCTGAAGGGCGTCCAGCGCTTGTCGTAGATCGGCCATGAGCTCGGGACTGTACTCGCAACACACAGATGCCTTGAAAGAGAACATCCCATTGGGTTCACGGTACAGCGGTTCGACTTTCACCTCATCGGCATCCATGGGAATGAGGAAGCCCTGACTTGCTTCGCAAGCCTTCTCCTTCAGTTCTTTCACCTGCTTGATTACTTCCGCAAGCAACGTGGCTTTGTCCATCTAGAAAAAGACCAATCAAAGTCACCATCAACTTGCTTCGTCGTCTTCTTCAGAATCGAAATAAAAAAAATGGGACAGAAAACTACTAAGCCCTATACAATAATATGCAAATTAATACAGAAGAGTGTGGCTGCTACTTTTCCTGCATATATATATACATAAATATAGCCAAACTGTTGCTGACATATTGATAAAACAAATCCTTTGGCTACTACTGATACTGCTTAAACAAATCCTTTGACTTTCTTAAGCTTTAAACATAAAAAATGTTTGGCATATCAGGCAGGAAACTTGCAAGAACTTTCTCAAGCACCCGTCTCTTCATCGCTTATTTGTCCAAACGTAAAACTAAAAAAATTGTGTCACAATCATACCAGTCTGCTAAGCAGAATGCTCACAGTGACACACAATCCAATAACCGAAAGCTGATTGGTATTATCATAAGCATTAGAAAATGTGTGGCGACACATAATATGAACCATGCATACTTAATTATCTTTCAGAGAAATCACACATTCCATACAAAGTGAAGATCAACCAACATAAAAGCTGCAGAATTTAGCAAGTCAGAGTCACCAATTCTATCAACTACACAGAAGTTGTTCTCAGATGATCGATAGATCGACTTTCTGTGGTTCTTTTTCTGGAAATGTTGTTTCTTTGCACACATGATGATGGACAAAACTGACCCATCTAGCGAAAGCTCAACATTAGAGCTATTGGTAGTGAAAACTAGAGATGAGTTGCTGACTTTCATGATGGGACCAGAAAACATACGAAAACTAATATAATATTGAAATTGACATCAAAATTATTAGATTCTAAGTTTTATTATATCGTACTATAAGCGAACTCCTCCAGAGTTGACTCTAGCATGCATATTCTGACCGGCAATATTTATATTCCACCTCACAGCTTCAATTTTTCTTTGATTTGGAGGTTCGGAAAGAGCATGCCCATGAGGAACCAATGCAACAAGTCCGACTATATTGGAAAGCAATGGCTACAACGTAGAGAAAATGGGCACTAGCACCACTAGTTCTAAACCTTTAATTGCTATTGCCAATTGGTCCTCAACTTTATTTTGTTGCATATAGGTCCTAGACCTTTATAATTCATTACATATTTGTCTCTAACCATTGTAAAACTGAGCTGACACAGAAATTTGATTCACAAAGAGAAAAAAAATAATTTAAATGATCTATTAATTGACAAAAAGATTATGGAATTAGTTGATTATGGAAGATAGTTGCTGAAAAAAATAAATTTAAATTTAAATAGTTGATGTCAGATTATTATGTGAAAGTTAGTAATTCAAATGGTTTGGTAACTATCTTTCCACAAATTCAATTTTTGTCATAATTTTTTTTATAGTTAATGAACTATTTAAACTATCAATTTTTTTCCTCTTTGTAAATAGTGTTTATGTCAACTCAATCTTACTTAGGATTAGAGACCAATATACAAAACATTATAAAGGTTTGAGAGCAATATGTAACCAAGTAGAGATTTGGGGCCAATTTAGAATGAAAATGGAAGGTTGGGACTAATAGTTCCTTCTTACCCCCAAAAAAAATGCCTTAGGAAGCACATTTTCACAATAACGTAGGGAAAAGCCTGCAACTGTTACCACTACTAAAACTCAAAATTCAATCACCAAAAAAGAGTTGTAGTTGGAAATTTTCCTAATGGTTGCATGAAAGGAAAGAGTTCAAAACACTCAATATTTCCCAATCTACAATTCAACTTGATTATATACTACAAAATCACAGATAGTGTCTACTTACAAAAAAATGCTAAACATATACCAAAGTTAGTATATAAACATCTCATTAAAATCCTAGTTGTCAATCAGAAGTAAAAATGTTAACCGGCTCTATTTTGCTTTTTTCATGAATAAGTCAAACTGCATTGTATAAAATTTTAGTACAAAATTCTTAGTACCACCAATACTATTCTATATTTTTTGTCTAAGAGAATAAATTCATCGACATCCAACACAACAATGAAGTACCCTTTAGATTGATGGTTACTTTCAAATCCGAAGTTTAAATTCCTACTTTCACTTAACTTCCTCATATGTACGAAAGGAAAACTAATCAAACAATAAAAACGTGTACACTTCCAACTTACTTCATTGCATTTTAACTCATTTTCGGCTTGAAATATATTGATCTATCAAAGAATTTTAGTATAATCTAACAAGTAAGGTGACTGTATACACCATGAACAAACAGCAAATACGAGTAATTATCTTTTGGAAGTAGAATTATTAAGTGATGGTCCATCAAGTAGAAAATGAGAGATCGGCAATAGTGATGGACTATTATTATGGTGATAGCCTTTTCGGAAAAGAGAAATGTTAGAGTTACAAAAATTTCTACAAAAGTAAAATCTATAATCATGCGATAAACTATAGTAGGACCGCTTAAATTCGAGCGAGTTTTGCATGTAATTCTACTATAATTAATGGCAAACTACCACTTTATATATATATATATATATATATATATATATATATATATATAGTTATAAGATTATTCTTCGGAAATAATGGGAGAACGGGTCATTAGTTGTTACCTTTTGTTCGCAAGGGAGGAGTTGTCGAAGTGTATCGAGATGAGAATTTATTCTCTCTCGCCGACGCCTCTCCGCCTCGCTGTGATTCTTCAACGCCGCAATCACTTTCTCTTCCGGCACCGGCTTCTTCCCCTCTCTCGGTGGCGCCCTCACCAGCTCCCCCTTCTCACTGTCCAAAACCAGAGCCTGCGAAACGGGCCGACCCCCAATCCCCTTACCCCAAGACCCGAAATCTGCCCAAAACAAATCCGCAGGGCCCGAAAAACCACAAACCAGTTCAGAATTCGAGTCCACGGAGTAGTAAGCGGCCATCCGACGTCAATAAACTGTCAAGGAAACGGAGATAAGAGCAATTATCTTCCGGGTGGGCGAGTGGTGGGACAGAACCAGAAAGAGAGCTTTTGGAGAGTGAAAGTTTGGGACTTGACGAGTCTGATTATAAGTACTCTGGCTCTTATGGCGGCAGCAGTAGCTTCCATCACTCAGAAGGGAGATTCAGGGGAGGGCTTGGAAGGGGGAAGATATTAGTGTAAGAACATCCACTAACATTCTTCTGCAAACGATTCTTGTGGCTAATTTTTGGTGGCTGAGAACCAAAGGAGGAGATTGTAGTTGTTAGGAATTTCAGAGTCTGGTAAAGAAGAAGAGTTTAACAGAAAATAGAAGTAAAAGGTTTTGGTTTTGTAGAGAGGGCTGTAGAGGAGGCTAAGGAAGGCAGGCGCCTGGAGGCTGAAAATATAGGCCCCCTGTTGGGGCGTATATATGGATTTTTCCGGCTGTCCGCCGGGTACGTTGAAATGATGTGAAAATTATTGGTTAAACTATTTAATTTTGGTTTTTTAGTGGTTACGGACTCTATAGTTTTTAATTTATATTTCAGTTGAGAAAATTATAAAAAATCCCCTGAGGTTTAGTGAAATCTACAGTTTTTCCTCTACTGTTTTAAATACCTATACTTATCCATTGCTAAGTTAACACTTTGATTCACTGTTATCACAAAAAAAGAGATAATATCAGACTTTACCCTCCTACCTTCTTATTTAGAAACTTTGTGCCCCCAACTTTTGCATCTAACAATCCTGCCCCTTCCCATCTTCACCCCACTCACCTCCTCCTCCACTCTTTTTTCCTCTTTTCCTTCCTCACCGTGAAAACCATTGTCGCTATCATTGTTTGCAACCAGGAAATGGAGAAAACAAAATAGAAAAATAATCCAAAAACAACAATTATCTAAAAACAACGAATGAATTTATTAACCAGAAAACTACATTCATCTGAAAATGAATTCGTTAACTAGAACAATCATCTAAAAACAACAAACGAATTCATTAACCAAAGTAATTAGAACAATTATCTAAAAACAACAAATGAATTCGTTAATTAGAATAATCATCCGAAAATGAATTTGGACCTGCAGGGGAGGTTAATCGCAGTCTCCACCACCCAAAATTGGAGTCGAAACCATCCCAGAAATGATTCCACCACTCTCTTACTCGATTGGAGCTGAAACCATCCCATAAATGATTCCATTACTGAGGAAGATGCCATTGTAAGAGTTGGGCACCATTCTGATGAGGTTGCGCGTGGTGACAATGAGGATGTCGGTGTGAAAATGATGCTAGGGCATGTAAGCTTGAAGGTGGTCTATGAGATCAAAGGCTCGCTAGTGAGTGAGGATGATGTGGGCGAGGACCCATCGCCTACAACCATACTGGAACTTGAACACCTGATGGTCCATTAGACTTGAACCCACCCTCATCCCTTCGGTGGTCCAGCTTTTCCCTTGTCCTTCCGGTGGCTATCACGAACATTACCCTAGCCGCCCTCATCATTAGCCGAATTTGATCTTCCCACTCAAATTCTTAACTCTCAAGTCAAGGAAACCAAATTGAAACTCTCGCGTCGAATTTCAAACTTGTATTTTGATTAAGAGATCCAAGATCAAGAGGATGGAGTAAGTGGGGCCATGGGGAAGGAGAGAAAAAGGAAGCAATGGGATGGTTGAACAGTGATGAGAGGTTTGAGTGGCATTGAGAGGGTTGAGCAGTGAGAGAGGGTTTGAGTGGCAAAAAAGGGTCTGAATGGTGAGAGAGGGTTGAGTGGCCAAGAGAGGTTTTGAAGAATGGTTAATTTATTTATTTATTTTTTAGATTTATTGGTTTTATTTGAATGGGTTTTGGTGTTATGGGATAGAGTTTTTAAGTAAGAAGATTAGAAGGGCAAAGTCAGTAATTTTCCCTTTTTGTATTAATTGTGAATGATGGAGTTAACTTAATAAGGGGGTGAATGGAGGTAAATGGAGGTATTTGAAACAATGAGGACAAAACTACAAGTTTTGTCAAACCTTACGGGTTTTTATAATTTTTTCCATTTCAGTTTTATCCTATGCATTTTTTTTCCTGAACTTTTAATTTTTTTTGCTCGAGTCTCCACTAAGATGAAATTTATTAACTTTGAATAATTATTTGACATCAACTTTTAAAGTTTTCATTTGAGTCATCTTATAATAGCTTTATTAAATTTAAATTATGTAATGATTCTGATTATCAATTTCGTGTACTTTTAAATTGGGTTTTCTTGTATTACATCTACATTTTATGCAGAAAACTCCCTATAGGTCAACGAATTTCTCCCAATGAGAATCTAGTATAGAACATTTTAAAAATGTTTAGGACCAAAGAAGAATGATTAAAGATTATCCTTACGATTTTTTTAGTATCAAGTTTTGTATAAATTGGGTGTCAAGTAAAGCAAGTTGTAGTTGATAAATATGATTAAAAAAAAATATGAGATACAGATTTTACATGGAAAACTCCTTTAGGGTAAAAACCATGAACCCGGATAGAAGAAATTCATTATGAGAAAAATAGGAGTTGCGACCTATCTAATTTAAGGAGAAACAATAATAATCTCTCTTAAATTAGGAGAAAAACAAAAAAATCAAACTTTCTATAAAATTGCTTCAAGGAACTTCTGAAATGAGATTTTGGATGAATTGAAATGGTGAAGCTCATGTTTATTTATAGGCGAGCTCCACCTCATATTAATGTTGATTTCGCCTCGTTCTTGAAGTTCAAAATTACTACTTGATTTGTTTTCTTATCTTTGTGTGGCTCCACACATCTCTATAATCTTGAATTCCAAGATTATACTTCTTCTACCTAATGAGTGGAGATACTCTTGGATGCACCCAAAGGTTATGGTTTTTAGCAACAATCATTTGCGGATGAAGGCGGATATATACATCATTCGAAGTGTAACTGAATAATGTTATTGATAAGGAGAAAATCGCACTGTTTGCCCTTAGACTCTAAACTACACTTTTGTAGGACTTGAAAATGTTCAAGAGGATTTGAGGACTAAATGCGTATATTTAATTTCCCATAGGTAAAACTTAAAAGTGAACAAACTCTACTTCTTTAGGGGATTCGCAGCACATATTTTTATGGTGTTTTTTTATATATATTTTGAGAGAAATCCAACTTCAAATCGGACGGGTGACTGTTGAAGACTTGAAGTCATACGTCATAGCAATTTCTGTATGCACCTGGGCACCCATAATTTGAGGTAATTTCGCGTTGAAACCTTTTTAAAGACAAAATAACTTACTTCATAACTAGATTGCTTTTATCCTCCCTTTATTTATAACTTGTAATTAATTCTAATAAAAAAATAGGTGGGTTTTCGTTCCCTGTTGTGTCGGCATAGAAACCACTAAACCATGCAAAAAAAACTGCATATATGTTTTGCTACGTTATGTAGTTTTTTTATTTTTTTTGGCCTGAATATTAATGTAGAAACCACCAAGCTATGTGGAATTTCTTTTACATTAATTTGTAAAATAACATGTGTAGAAAAAAAAATGGTGGATTTGAAATTAGTTCAATATAGAAGAGACGCTTTTGTTAGGCTGTCTCTTCATGGATGCAAAAATCCAGATCTGTCGGATGATCAGTCACTTCCTCCATGGCATTGACCTTAGTGGGTTTTGGTAGAGATTTTAGTGTTTTCTTCTCAATAGGTGGGCTACTCACCAATTTTGAAATTTCTGGATCATGTATGAAAGCCATTGAACTCACTTAATTAATTGGTATATACCTACATCCCATGATTTAAAAATACCCAGATTCGTCTAAGTAACAGATGCTAGGACCAGTAACTAGTTCTATATTGTTTGACTTCCTGGAGTTATAAAGACGTGGAGAAAATGAACAGCCTCTTGATGATCCAATTAATCTGTTAATATTTTTATTATTAATGGCTATTTTTCCCCTTTCTTTTTTGTTTGTTAGGACATTGGGTTTTTTTGACCTATTTCTAGATCAAAATTTTTAAAATGGACCATGTAGACCCTCTAGTGGAATTATTATGAACTTCTTTTGAATCATTCAACAAGAGGACAACTTTTGATTACTATTTTATATTTAACCCAATTATTTTGATAATTAAAATCAGTGACGAAGTCAGAATTTTCTTCCCAGGGAACCGAGTTAGAAATTTTTTCTTAAAGGGCTGAGTTGAAAATAAGATATGAAAATTTTTAAATATAGATGTAATTACATATACAATTTTGATTACTCTTATTAAATAGAAAAAGTAAATATAATAGTTATCTTATGAGGGTAATGACATTCATTTTGTATGACAAAATTTAAAAATTATGCTTTTTAAACAAATTTAAGTATATTTAAACATTTTATCTTACTAATTTACATGAAATAAAAATTTTGCATCATCATTAATCAAAACTGATTAAGATAGGCTAGGCCCTATTTGGTATTAATATCAACATTTAATGTTAGAGTTTTACAAAAAATTGTAATATGCTCGTTAAGTATTAGTGTTAGAGTTTTAAAAAAATTATTTAAAGGTAGTTTTTAATTTTACCTCTAGCGGTTTCATCTTTATTGTTAATAAATTATCAAAAATACTGACACTAATTATAAAAATTATTCCCAAACAGGGTCATAATAGCTTTAAACTTTTATTTTCAATTGTTTGATCTTCATCATTAATAAATTATTCAAAACTTTAAAGCTAATTATAAAAGTTGTTCTCACACCAATCTAAATTTTGGTTCATGAAGTTGGATTCATGTGGAATATTAATTTAATCATGTTAGTCTTCGAGTAATTCTTTTTCTTGGTATTCTAAAGATTCAACCCCGAGAAGACATCAAACTTTTCTATCTTTCAAATTTCAGAAATTTATTCATTTTTGTCATGAAGCGTCTATTTGTTATTTTGTTAAGTCAACAATAGTTACGCCAGTTAGGTCATTATTACTGAGGCCTAAAACTAAAGCTATTTGGGTAAAAAAGAAGAAATAATTGACCAAAAAAAAAATAGACGTTAAGATGCTTTAGTAACATTTTAGATTGAGTTTTGATTACCTGACGAATTATAGATATAAGGGCATTTCCAACAGCTTCCCCAAAATTTCTATAAGATGAGGAAGCAAAAAGTAAAATCTCTATAATTTTTTTGTTCAAACTCCAACAGCTTCTCTATTTTGTAGAATTTTGTATTTATTATATAGCAATTAAATATTATGGATTTAAAGCAAATTCAAATTAATGACTAGATTAATTATTGTATAATTAAATATTATTAAAAAATTTTAAAAATTACGTCTTCCGTTTTACAAAAAATGACTCTTTTATCATTTTTACTAAAATTTGACTTAAATATATTTATATTAATTTATATTATAAAAAAATTCTAAAAATTATGTTTATAAAATAGAGTCTTTAGGTTCAATTTTCACAAAAAAAAATATATAATTCTATAAGAAATTTTGAAAAAAAATGAAATAATTGTTGATAATTAAATATTGTGCAAAATATAAAAATTTACTACCTTTGTTTCACAAAAAATGACTATTTTAACTTTTTTAACTAAAGTCTGACTTAAAAATATTCATATTAATTTGTACTATAATTTTTTTTAAAAAAATAAATTTATAAAATAGAGTCTTTAAGATACCATTTTCATATAAAAAGTTTATATTTCTATAAGAAATTTGGAGGAAAATAAAATTATGAATTAATTGTTACGTGAATAATAAATGAGACAACATTTACGAGAAAGAGATAATGTTATTTTTCATTCCCCAAAAATTTTTGGAGTTTCTACAGAAATAGGGAATGAGATCTTCTCTTTCATCCCATTCCCCATTTTAGAGAATAGGATGAGGAAACTATTGAAGTGAAAAATGGCTTCATATTCCCTAAAATAGAGAAAAACTACAAAATGGGGAAGCTGTTGGAGATGCTCAACAAAGTGATTTCAATTATTCAAATTATAACATTAGCATTGATATAAGCAGTCCAAGTGACCCTGTCACGCCTGTCGCATGCACTTTACAATTTTTTTTCTTTTATTTCCTCTTAATTAACGAAGACCAAGATTAAGGGTTGAGACTGCAAAGATGACTCGTGATGGGAATTTAGGTTGTTTTAAAAATATCGCTTGTTTTGCTATATTTAATGAATGTTATGAATTTTAAATTTATTTGAAGTTTTATAATTGATTTTGTATATGAATTATATACTATAAACATATACTCAATGAATTATAAGCTTTTTATATAATCCTTTAAATCTATAATCCAATTCTTATAAGAGAAATAATGATATGGTAGCACTTTGATTTTGACAGCCTTATTTGAACTCAATGTAAGTTGGCAACCAAAAGTTTTTAAAATTGTTTGACTTCGTTCTTTTTCCCAAATATGTTTTTTGTTTGATTTGCAGTTACAAAGACGTGGAGAAAATGAACAGCTTCAAAATGATGATCCAATTTGTTTATTTATTGGTGGCTATTTTTCTATTTTATTTATTGAAATTTATAAAAAGGGGCCTGTAGACCATCTATTGTGAAATGTTCTATTATACTTCTTTTTTATAAACTTTTAAGGGTTAATATTATTGGTCATCTCTAAACTATTCTCATTTCGCTTAATTGTCATAGAACTATTAATTGTAACATCTATCATTCTCAACCTATTTAGTTGTTGCACCCATCATCCTGTTGTTACATCAGCCGTAAAAAAATGACGGAAATGGTGGGGTAAAATACACAATTAGCCTTAAAACTTAGAAAGCTTTCTATCTAAGTCATAAAGCTTTACAATTTTCTAATTCAATTATAAAATTGTGAGAATGTGCATACTCTCTTTAATTTTTATCTTGGTTTTTTTCTAATTAAGCATGAATTTCTTGAATTTGCTTTAATAAAATTTTACAACTTAATTTTAATTAATTATTTATTCCAGTTTCTTTGATTTTTTTTCTTTTTTTTTTCTTTTGCTTCAGTTTTTAAGTCTTTTTATTTTGAAAGTTTTTTTATTTTATTCTTCTTATTTATTTTTCATTGCTACCTCATCCTTACAACTTTTTTTAAAATTTTTTTATCCTTTATTTCCTTTGATTGTTATATTTTTTTTACATTCCTTTTCTGAATATTTTTCTTCTTTTCGTCTTTCCTTTTTCATTTTTTGAAGATTGTTATTTCTATTATTACTCTTTTTTTTTTTTCTACAAATAACCTTTCACAAAGGAACATATTTTGTTGAATCATATTCATGTTCATTTAATTTTAGGGATTAGACTAATTTTAAAAAAATCCTTACTCATTCCATCTTACTTTTTTGGATTTAATGTATAATTCATAAAGAAACTTGGGAAATTTAAAATTTTTTCTATTTAAATTTAACGTATAATTCGTAAAAGAAATTGAAAATTTTAACTTGTTTGGTCTCCCTTTTCATCATTTGCAAATATAAATGAAACGATGAAATTGACAAACAACACGTAGAAAAAGAAAATTGAATTCTATTATAGTTGTGATCAACAACATAGCAGAAGGGCTCAAGAGAGAATCTCTTTCACTTTATAATAAACAAGAGGTTGAAATTATAACAAACACAAACATAAATTAGACTCATACATAAATATAGGGAAAAAAATAAAAATAGAAGGATAAATAAGAGCAATCTCGACAATATCTTGAAGGGATGAAAAAATAGTATGTAAATTCCTTGAGTTTCTTTACAAATTATACATTAAATTCAAACAGGAGAAAAAAAATTGAATTTCCCAAGTTTCTTTATGGATTATGCATACAGTAAATCCAAAAGAGTAAGATGAAATGAGTAAAGATTTTTTAAAATTAGTCTAAGTTCTAAAATTAAATGAACAATAATAGGACTCAACAAAACATGTTCCATTGTGAAAGGTTATTTATAGAAAAAAAAATTAAGCAAAAGAAAAAATAAAGAAAAATATTCACAAAAGGAACGTAGAAAAATAATAGAAAAATTGAAGGAAACAAAGAATCAACAAAAGACAAAATAAAAGAAAAGGAGTGGAGTTAGCAATGAGAAATAAACAAGAATGATAAAAGAAAAGAAGCTTTCAAAAAAAAAATTTAAAACCAAAGTTAAGGGAAAAAAATTAAAAGAACTAGAATGAATACTTAATTAAAATTCAATTATAACAATTTTATTAAAACAAAGTCAAGAAATTCATGCTTTATTAGAGAAAACCAAGAGAGAAATTAAAGAGAGTATACAAATGTTTATAGTTTTATAAAATCGTAAAGTTTTAGGACTTAAATAGCAAAGTTTTTTAAGTTTTAGGGCTAAATTTTCATTTTTACAGTTATTTCCATCACTTTTTAACAACTGGTATAACAGTAGAACGACAAGTGTAATAGTTAAATAATTTGATGACGATAAATGCAACAATTGATAGTTCTTAAATGATTAAATAAAATAGAAATAGTTTACGGACGATTAATGATATTAACCCAACTTTTAACAAAATGAAAAACTTTGGCTGCCCGGCTGGCTACTACTTGAGAGGGTTTAGCCTAAGTTTGCATTTCTTAATGCACTTGTGAGTGCCGGAATTGCTAACATTAGGGTTACATTATCATGTTGCTAATCGTATATTTAGGAATTCATATGCTTAAACCCCTAAAAATATATTGAACTCTTCTCATTTTTCCATTATGGAAAAGTTTATGTTTTCTTTTATGGCAACAAAGATATTTGAGTTGGCCATAGTTAGGTAATGGACTGCTACTATGATGACCCAAGGAGTTGGCCATGATAACGAACTGCCATTGTGACGATCCTATTCAAGCTGTCCAATCATTGTAAGGGTCCAATGAATTCAAGGGCCCAAATTATCTACACCATCATACCAATAGTCCACCTCCATGAAATTTTCTAATTTATTTATATCTTTGACATTTAAGTGCCCAACCAGCTGTAGTCTAAAAATTTGTATAGACAATATGCATGGTGATAGGTTCTAGATTTTTGTAATGCTTAGATTACATTATAATTTGAGATAAAGAAAAGGGAAAACATCTAATTTATAGAATTGGGTGAGTTTTTTTTTATGTGTATGAAAGCTTGAACCCTCACTTTCATGTTATGGCAACTTTGGTGCATTAATTTTGAAGTTGTCTATCGGCCTAGACTTCATTAGCAATTCATGAAATCTATGAGATGGAAGAAGTGGTTAATATGTTTTTATCTAAAAATAAGACTTAATTATAAATTTCCCTTACGATTTGGTATCAATTATATTTGTATCTCTTAGATTTAGAAACATATCCTTCCCCCTCGAGCTTTAAGAGAGAAAAAAAAACCCAGATCTTGAACAGAATCTAGAATTTCAAGTTTGGGTTAGGTCAGATAATGCAATAACAGCAATTCAAGTTAACTCAACCTTGATCAACTAAACTAGAGAAATTTGGGTTGAATTAGGTCCAATGATTAGACCAAGATCAAACTCAAATTATGTACAATTGCCCATCAGCCAAACCTAACAAACAACATTACACTGCTAACTTACTTAAATTTAAACCCGACAAATATTACTATCCAACAGAAACCATAAACACAACATAACTTACATATGCATGTGTGTGCGCACACATACTCTCTAAGTCCTACCCAACATAACTCAAATAAACA